>JARKIB010000176.1:0-263041 GCA_029378385.1 Mycena metata | reverse complement strand
TCGGATCCTCTGAGTCCGAATTGTATCAAGGCGACTACCAAACAAATCCTGCATACCTCCAATTGTGTCCGGGAAGGGCGACGAGGGTCTCCCTGCTTTCCTGTCAGGACCCGGATGCTTCAGGCGTGTCTTCGGCGGTGGCGGTCTCGCAGGTCCAGTGTCTTTCGGCGTCGCGCTTTGCGCCCCCCAGCAAATTCAGTGCCGTCGCCCACGACATCAGCTCCGAGATCGAGGAAGGCTGCAGATGTCCAGCCCTCGACGGAGGTTGAAGAACCCAGCACGAGTAGTCTTGGAAAACAGTTTGTTTTTCCCTGTGGATTTACAACAAAATGTAGTACCCGTCGAGCCTCGCGGAAAGCATCCCAAGCATCGCATGGAATGGAGTCTACCGGCTGGCTTAACGAACGGATCTCAACCAAATATGCAAGATGTCGAAGGGCGAGACGTTGTCCTCAAGGCTTCGTGGCAAACCGAGAGCGCGAAGGACACAGAAAAATCCATGTACATGGCGGGAGCCGGGGCCTTTGGAACTGCCGTCTCTATTCTTACGAGGCCACCCATCCAACTGGGGAGCCGGTTTCTAACTGCCTTCTCGTTCCCACACGTCAAGAGATGACCGACAACCCAAATCATCCTTGGACCATCGGGAAGTCTGAGAATGAACCCCCGAAATTCGAGACTTGTGCATCACGGTCTTCCTTTCAATCGGCCACTTGTTCTATGAAGCGAAGTCGTCGTATGACATTTGCATCGGGATAGCCCATGCATTATTAGGTATGTTCCTGTGATCACTCGCTGCACAGCGACTAACAATTCCTATCCAGGATGGTTGTCCTATTATCAATCGGGTTGGATGCATCGCGATATCAGTATTGGAAACGTCCTCCTTACTTTGGGTCAATCAATGACGGAAACCCTTCAAGCTCGAGGGTGAAATCCTAGAACCACTTTGGCCGCCCGCGTCGGTGGATGGGACCACCATCGCTCTCCAGGGTCTGCACATCGCCACTGAATCCCCATCCCAGACCTCTGCACAGATTGGCAAGGACATCAATGCACTCATTGAAAAAATCGAGATCGGGAGCAACTGTGCCGCATTCGTTACGGACGACGACCTGGCGGTCCAGTGGGCAACATACTTCGATGACGAACACAAGCACGCCCCCAGATTTGTGAGTACAGAAAGAGCTACTCCGTCTCGCCGCCGTAATAATAAATATCAAGGGAACCCCAGAGTGTCCCTTCCTCTTCATCGTGCCATGCTCGAAAACACAAAGTATATTCAGTCCCCTGCCGACGACGTCCAATCTTTCTTCTGGGTCATGCTGTGGGCCGTTCTATTCAACAATATGGATCAGAAGCGATGCCCAAGGGAAGTCGCGTGGAGGGCCGAAATGGAGGGTGCGGACGTGAGGGCGAAGGGGGACTTCACGGCAAGGCTGAACCGAGAAGAGTTCGATCCGGAATTTAGCGGCGTCAAATACAGCGCTGTTGGTGTCCAATTGTTTCCACTCCTCCAGGCGTGGTGGCGTAAGCAGAGGGAGCTGGAAGCAGACTGGGGAAAAGTACTGCGCGAGGCGAAGAGGATTTCCCCTGAATCTCACGCGCGATTCCATCTTCATCACTACCACTGGTTTGCTCTTCGCGGCGTCAAGGAGTTTCTTGAAATCATGGACGAGTATTGCCCCACGCTGAAGAGCTATGGCCAATTCGAACCTCCGTCGTCGTCGTTGTAGTGGCTGTAATGTACATCTTGTACTTAATCTTGGTCAAAAAAAACAAAGGAAAGAAATTGGTCGGAGATCCGGGCCGATGTTCGCCGTCTCTTGCTTCCTGTATTCACCTCGACCGAAGAGCCCACTTTGAGGCAAACGCAGTCCTTTGGCATACAGCCTTCGATCTTGGAGCCGCAAAGGAGCACGCAGTGAATATGCCTACTAGACCGGGCGCCGAGGTCACCTTCGCCAGAAGGAAGGACGAGGGTAAACGGCAAGACTCCGAGGGAACAAGGAATGAACATGTCAAGTAGCGACGACGAGAAGAGCGCGCAGAAGCTAGCACGAATTTCAAGACCCTCTTTATGTTCACCCCTCTAATGCAACGCCAACTTCGCCACCCTGACGTGACGCAGGATGATCCCGACATGAACCAGTGTCCAAATATCCCGAGGTCAAGGAGTCCTGCTACCGGGTCAGCACTTCCGCCCTCAAGGCGATCGAGCTGTCCTCCTCCCAACTTTGGTGCGAAAGGCCGTGTAGGAGGCAGGAGATGTCGTCCCCAGGGCTGCATAAACATTGAAACAATGTTCATTTTAAAATCGATCCCGAACAGGCGCTTAGTAATCGATTGTCGCTCTTCGTCTCTCTCCCCTAACCTGATCAACCTTGTCTCGAACAGTCTTCTTGAAACCACTACCTATCTCTGAAGACGGGACACAGTGGATTCCACACGGACTCGCTTATCGCCCTTTTCACCTTGACCGTGAAGAAATAGATCCGGACGCCACAGAGGCACACACTTCACCCCATCCAGTGCTATCGAGGACTGCTTGCGCGAGTTCATCCAGACTATCCGTCCTTCACTCGAAATTCTTTCTTTCGATAGAAGCATATGCGCCATGTTCGCTGAGGCGGCCTCCGATGCTACGGCGCAAGCAGCCCGATCCTCCTCGCATTCCAGGAGCGTGTGATGGGCGAGATGCTCAAGTTCAAGCACGACCTGGATAAGGACCCTGAAGTGGCCAAGCAGGTGCGGAATTCGACGGATCGGAGGCGGCCGACAATAATGTGCTTGCGATGCAAGTCGTCAAGGCCGATATGCTCTCCACGCACGGGAAGTTGATCGAACTGAAAGCGTAGGTGTGCGTGTTTACAGAGCTTCATGATTACCTCGGTGAGTGCAATGATGAATAGCGGTGAACGTTGAAGTGAACGAGCAGAATTGCAGATCAATACGAAACCTATATGAAGGAGGTCAACCGTCTTCACGCGCAGTGGCATGTTGTTCCTCAATCCCCAGAACGAGATAAGACTATCCTCCGCTCCGTCGCATCTTTGTCAATTTTGTTTTGGACAACAGTGGTTTAATACAATATTCGGGTGAAACACGCCTTCGGACCCGCGAGGCAAGGACGGACGGCCTGAGCAGCCCTCAAGGCTGCCATCGTATAACATCTTAAGACTCTCAGATCAAGTTTCTCTCCCGAGCTGCTGAGGCTCCCTCTTCGCAAACTGCGCCCAATTAACCGGATTTGATGCACCATAATTGTTTTCAACTCCAGGCATGTCCCTACTTTCGAGCAGGGTGGGGTTACAGCGGAACGACGATGCTGGGAATTTCGGTTCTTTGGATGTTTGATATCTTCATGTCTGGACGCGCCGGGGGCGGTCGAGAGACGGTGGGAAGCGCCGCAAGGGACATTTTGTGTAGATCCTTCGAAATGACTACTTTTCACCTGCTTTTCATATTCAGACCCGAGCGTAAAATGTGAATCCATAAGCAATGGAACGAAACTTGTTGTGAGTCGTTCTATGAGCCCTTTCATGATTGGTGTGGATGAAGTCAGAGAAGGAAATCTTGGCACATGTCGTATCGCAATCCGCGTGCCTTGCAGAAACCCGAAAAATCCTATAGAGAAACGTCGAAAATCTTAGAAAACCTACAGCGAAGCTCAAGTGTATGTATTCGTAAACGACAACAAAGGGAGCTGCGGCAGGGGGTTGTTTGGATGATAAGTAGAATGTAGGAAACGACAAATAGGCGTAGGGTGGAGATTTTGTTTGTATCGTCGAGAAAACGATAAACGAGTTTCGGTCTGTCTTTCTATGTCCCGAAGGAAGAAAAGAAAAGAGTGAGGAGAAGGGCAGGAACTGAGCGACGGTAGCACTTCTGGAGGTGTGACTTGTAGTTCTGCTTACGACCCGGGGACGACAAACAACTCCGATTCATCCGTGGTGCAGGAGTACTCCGGGACTGTCCCCAGTTCGCAAAAAAAGCTACAAAAATAAATAGCGGCGATCCCCTGCACAAGCGATGGAGGGCGGGGAGATGAAATTCAGGGTTTGATACAGTGTTCACGGCGAAGGGGATGAATTCCAGGGTTGTTTTGATATACAACGAATTAATCGACCTAGGGTTAATTTACGAGATGTTGAAAACATCTAGAATCTGAGATCCTTCGTGTCGAAGTAGGTCTTCATTCATTTATTTTCGTGGGCTCGCCGTCGTTGAGAAGCGCATTAATTTTTTGCAGTTTCGGTCTTCACTATGAAAGGAGTTTGGGAATGAGCGAGATGATTAATTTGGTGGCGAAGAGATGGACGGGAGAAGAGGTGCTCGGAGGTCGGTGCGGTGGTGCCTAGTATCCATATTCGAGAACGGAAGCGGAACCAAGATCGCAAAGGAAATGGTGAAAGTCGGTCCGAATGTCGGCAAGTGGAGTCCATTGAGGGGACAGCAAGTGGGTGTTGTTGTGCGTCGTTCCACGGTTTAATTTTGAATTGACTACGGCCCACGGCGAGATGAGGGGACTGAAGTCTTAGGAACATCCAGTCGAGTCGAGGTATGCATGATAAGCACAGTACTAGTATACAGAAGAAAGGCGTTCGATTCTTGAAGACGCTGACAGTTTCCATCGAGGCGGATCGTTGGTTCTGAGGAAGAGGTCCGAGCGCATCAGTGGCTGAGGTAATATCCCCGATCAGGTATTGTGCCATCACTAGTCCTCAAGAGACCACAAAACACCTCCCTCCACCTTATACCATGTAAGTACCCAAAGTCTATGCTCAAACTCTCCCAGTCGCAACTCTGGACCCGTCTACCGTGTTCTGCGCGAAAACTGGACTGGAATCGTGCAATTTGGGGTGGATGTGCGGGCAGCGAGTTGGATGATGCGCACTCTTTTTTTTCTGGGTGATATTGTCTTTGTGCTCTTGCTCACAAATTGCACAGAAATGGGTCGGGTTATCAGAGCACAAAGGCGGTCGCATGCCATCGTACGTTTGCGCTGTTCAAAATTATAATGCCAGCAATTAACGCGGCACACAGTTCAAGGCACACACGCACTTGAACAAGCAGCCCGCACGGCTGCGCGCCCTCGACTTTGCTGAGCGCAACGGCTACATCCGCGGCATCGTCAAAGAGATCATCCACGACTCTGGTCGCGGCGCGCCCCTTGCCCGCGTCGTCTTCCGCGACCCCTACCGCTACAAGCTCCGCAAGGAGACCTTCATCGCCACCGAGGGCCTCCACACCGGCGCCTTTGTCTACTGCGGCAAAAAGGCCACCCTCGCCGTCGGAAACGTCATCCCCGTCGGCCAGTGCCCCGAGGGGACCATCGTGTGCAACGTCGAGGAGAAGGTCGGCGACCGTGGTGCGCTGGCCCGCACGTCGGGCAACTATGCGACCGTCATTGGCCACTCGCCGGACGACAACAAGACGCGGATTCGGTTGCCCAGTGGGGCGAAGAAGACCGTGTCGGGCGGTGCGCGCGCGACTATTGGCATCGTTGCTGGCGGTGGGCGTATCGACAAGCCGCTCCTCAAGGCTGGACGTGCGTACTACAAGTTCAAGGCAAAGAGATACAAGTGCGTTTTTGTCTGTTTGATTCATTTTGACATGCGACTGACGACACGACGCAGCTGGCCCCGTACTCGTGGTGTGGCCATGAACCCCGTCGACCATCCCCACGGAGGAGGAAACCACCAGCACATCGGAAAGGCGTCCACCATCGCCCGCTCTGCCGTTCCCGGTCAAAAAGTCGGTCTCATTGCCGCTCGGAGAACTGGTCTGCTGCGCGGTACCGTCAAGGTCAAGGAGGTTTGAGCTGCTCGTTGTTAGTCTTTGCTTCCCTCACTGCCGCACAAAAATGTATGCCATGCCCACGACAATAATATGCCATGCTGTTAGACATACAGCTCACTTTATCTTGAGATTCCACCTTTGTGTGAAACGGAATTCCTCGAAGCCTTGTCGCATGTGGACTCGCGTAGATCAGATATGTATGACGGCATCAGTGGCTGTTCTTAAGAACCTTGGCGCCCGTCGACTTCGAGTCTATCCGTCTGTTCAACGTTCAGCGTTCAAACAGCCCGCCACTTGAGCAGATTGGGACGGTTAGAATTGACAAGAATACAAAGCTAGCTGGTTCGAGAGGTCTTTATTGGTGTCAATAGCAATTTATAGCCGCCATGTAATTTCATAGTTTCGCTCACACGCTGCGTATTCATTCTTTCCGGATTCCTCGGCGGGCGAGGCAGGCACCTCCTGTTGCCTCCGCCGCCTTGAATATATGGCTGCTCAGTGTGGGTGGATCAGAAGGATTGTTGATCAGATTTAACGGGAAATGCGGCGGAAAATGGGTCGTGTGTCTGGTTTGTGCGCGGGAGAGTGGGGATATATGATTCAGGGCAGTGGTTTGCCTTCATTGGTGAAACAGGTGATGCTATTTGTGGCACGCCGAAGCCGCTCTGTCAGTGGAAGGGAAGTAACCGATCAAGATTTGCATGCATGTTTTGAGGATAAGAGTTTATAAAGCCCTGTCTTGTCGTTTGTGCGATGAGCGAGTTCCCCCAGCGCGCTGGACGGGGAGCTGGGCGTGAAATGGAATTCAGACTCCGCTTACCAGAGGCCTTTGTTCTTGTTTGCAACTACAACTGCCGGGAGTGTGGAGGATATACCTGGGTATTGTCGGACTGGGACATCCGGGGCACACACACGCTCGCAGTCCATCTTTGGCCCGCTCTGGCACTCTGGCAGCATGATTCATCTCGATCGGAATCACCCGTCCCCTCCAACCCAGAACAAGCATCAAATTTTGCCGACAAATCCAATATCCTGGCCTGCCCGCGACGACGACTATGTCAAGCCAATCTCCAATTCAAAGGGGCCCATGACCCCCACCGACCACGACGACCCCCACCAAGACTCTGACCCCTCGTCCCCCGCTAGCCCTGCAGACGGAAATTCGGCGTCCCCCGCCCGCGAGCGCTCCTCTTCCCTCTTCCCCCGCACCCTCGCCCCGTCCCCCGCCCGCAGACGCACAGACTGCCGCCTCCACCCCCCTCAGCGAGCTCTCTCCGCCACCAGACGACGACGACGACGATGCCGCACCCACACCGGCCAAGCACGACTCCCCGTCCCAGCAGCCGCGCAGCAGCAGCAACAACAGGGCCAAGGACGCCGCCGCCTCAGCACCGGTGTCTCCGCCCTCCAGGGCTGATGATCATGATCCCAAGCCCTCCCAACAATCTTCGCACCTCATGCCAGCCTCGTCACCAGCCCCGCCTGTGGACTCTATCGCCACTCCGTCCGCGGTGGGGACCGAGCCTACATCACCGGCTCCGGGCGACCCAAAGGTCAATGTGATGCTCGAGCTCAATGAGGAGCTGCTCAAGTGCGTTTGGCGGCCTGTTCAGTGTAGCGCCTGTTCTCATCTTATTTGTTGGCAGAGTCTGCATGGAGTTTCAAAAACGCAAGATGGCGTTGTCAGAGGCGCCGTTCCAGGCGTAAGACTCCCGTCCTTTGCAGTGAGATTCGAAATTTAAACATTTTGCATCCTAGATATTCCCTGCGACTGCAGTCGAACCTCGCGTGGTCTGCGAGCGTCGTCGACCGGGATCGACAACCAGGCGTGCGTCCTCTACCTCAAAATTTTCGCCTGATTTTAATCAATTTTATTCGCAGAGCCCAATACCACCACTTCCCATGATGGATCCCCCACCTCCGGTTGATTTCTACCCAACGGAGCGCATACAAGAGCTCTACATGGAGCTCCCCACTGTCTTTGCAAAAGACATTGCGCGCCGCGCGTCCACATCCTCCTCCCCCCTCAAACGCGAGCGCTCCGACGATATACCCACAGACATGATGAACAAGCGGCGCGATACAGGAGAGAGTAAAACCATGATGCCGCCGCCGCCAATTCCGAGCCCCGTCGCCAACGCCGCTAGTCCGTTTGGAAATAACGTGAATTCGAACCTGGGTGGGATGACGAACGGAAGCGGGGTGGGGACGCCGCCGGGAGGGGATCCGTTGCTGGGGCCGCAAAATCCGATGATGGGGGATCCACAGCTGAGTGCGGCGTCGCGAGAGCGCACGCGGCAGGCGCAGATGCGGGCAGCGCAGCAGCAGCAGGCAGGGGAACCGGCAGATGTCGCCGCCGTCGAGCAACAATTCCATGCCGGGTCCGGCGGGCGGCGTGTTCCCGCCTGGCGGAGGAGGCGGCGGAGGAGGAGGCAACAACGCGATTGCAGGCCCGTCGGGTGCTGGGGGCATGCCGCCAGGGATGCCGCAGCATGTGCAGCAGATGTATGCGATTCTGACGACGCCGGGGCATCCGTTTGTGCAGTACATGACGAGGATGGTGCCCAACTTTGATTCGTTGCCCATTGGAGCGAAGTTGCAGAATATGTTGAAGGCGCATGTGAGTTGTCGTTTCTTTTTCTTAGGCGGCGATGCTGATGGTTTTCCCCCAAGACAAACATACAGCGCGAGCGGCAGCAGAATGGGCAGGGTGGCGGTGGCGGACCGTTCCCTGGAGGTCAGACGAGCCCCGTGTCGCCGATTGCGCCGATGGGTGGCGGTGGCGGTGGTGGCGGTGGGGGAGGGCCGAATCCGATGTTCGTCGGGAACAACAACCCTGGGATGGATATGCGCGCGATGAACTCGACGCCACTACCCGGCGGAGGAGGCGGTGGTGGTGGGATGAACATGGGCGGGATGATGTCAAATGGCATCACACCGCAACAACGACAACTCATGCTCATGCAACAACAGCGGGGCGGCGGCGGCGGGGGAGGGCCGGGGAACATGAACATGAGCCCGCAACAGCAGATGATGCTACAGCACCAGCAGCAAGAGCAGCGCATGCGGATGGAGCAGCAGCAGAGGATGGGCATGGCGGCGCAGCAGGGCGGGTCGCCGACGCATCCCGGCTCGCCGATGATGGGGGGCGGCGACTTTCCGGCGCTGAGGTCGAACGCGTCGATACCTGGGATTGCGCGGATAGCGCGCTCGCCGTCGGATGGTGGGGGAGGGATGACGCCGAGGATGACGCCTACAAGGGGGCCGTCGATGGGGGCGGAGGACTTCCAGCGGGCGATGATGCAGCAGCAGCGTGGGGGGATGGCTGGGCCGGGCGGGGGTGGGTTCGGACCTGGGGGCTTCCCGCAGCAGCCGAGTCAGGGATGGAACCAGAATGCACTCCAGCAGCAGGCGATGATGGGCGGGGGTGGCGGTGGAGGAGGCGGTGGGTACGGTATGGGGATGGGGATGGGTGGGGGCGGGGGCCCAAGGCCAGGGAGTGCGTACGGCGGGGCGCCGTCGCCGCCTGGGAGCGGAGGCGGAATGGGTGGCGGACAAAATTGGGGGCAGGGCCCGGGACCTGGCGCGTACTTTGCTGGGTCGCCTGGCGGCGGTGACCTCGGGATGCAGCGGCATATGTCGGGCACCCCTGGGCCGCAGATGCAACAAAATGCAACTCCGGACGCGGACTTTGATGCCTTCAATTGGGGCTAATTCGGTTCGATTCGATTTAAAGGATGGACGGCTCCTTCTGTTTCTTTTCCCCTTCTTTGTTCGTTTTTTATGCACACAAAAAACAACTGCTTCCTTTACTTACTTTATCCTCCTTTTCTCCTCTTCTGGTTATGTGCTTTCGACGACTGCTGTGCGAGCGTATATGTTGTATGCGATAATGTATAGAATCTTGAGGCAATTTTATGCATACACATGAATTGCGCCAAAGTTCTTGAACCTTTTTCCCAATTTGGACGCGGGCGGTGAGTCCGGAATCGGACGGTGATGGTACACAACCGCCAACAAAGCCTGCGCGGAACCAAGTACGCGCGTCGAGGGACCTAGGCCGCAGAAACGCTCTCCTTGGACGCGGGGATAACTCGTGTCGAAGGAATTCGGCGAAAGACGCGTGCTGCTGGCTTTTAACTGAGCGCATTACGCGACTCGTCACCGACGGCCGTAGCTTCTCCATAGTAAGCCACTCAGGAGTCGACACCAGTAATACGCTGCTTATGGTGGGCCCAGTTCCGGAAAAGAGGCTCCTCTGGCACCCTCGGCAAGAAAACAAATTCGTCGTCGGCGGCGGCTCGCAGATAACGCTGTATGAATGGGTGCCGGAGCAGCAGGAGATCCGACATATTACTTCGCAGCATGACTTGCAGTTTATGAAGGTGCCCGCGTCGTAAATATCCGCACACTAGACCCCGTGCTTAATTCAGACTAGACCTTCGCGTGGTCGCCGGATCCAGCGTTTGAAGACTTAGTTGCGGTGGGGCTGAGCACGGGCCGCATCGACTTGTTGCGCCTTGAGGCGACGCGCCATACGCGGCGTACGTCTGCGGGCCATAGCGTCCTCTCCAGTGGACCCATCGTCTCGCTCACAGCGCGCAATTCACGCGCCTGCAACGCGCTCGACTTTTGCCGCGTCGATCCCAATTTCATCGCTGTCGGGCTCGACAAGGTCCGGGGAGACTCGAGTCTAGGTAATCTACGACATCAGCAGCGCTCGCAGCAAATTGTCGCTCGCGCTCCCGGGGCCGGATGGGGAGGAGGCTGTTGTGGCACCGCTCGCAAGGCCGCCGCCGCTCATCCCGCGGTACGACATCACGTCGCGCGCAGACCAGCGCATGGTACAGTACCATGCACCCACGGAGCTCGTCTCCGCCGTCGCCTATGTCGCCAACTCGAACCACCTGGTCCTCACGGGCATGTCCGCGCGCTGGTTCCGCCTGCTCGACATTCGCACGGCGGTGCCCGCCGTGACGAGCTTCGCGGCCAAGGTGCAGAGTATCGCGACGGACCCGTGCGACCCGCATCGAATCGCGACCTTTGGGGACGGTGCGATTTCCGTGTGGGACGCGCGGAAGCTCGCGCCGGGGCCGTTGCTGTCGTTCACGGAGAAGGACGCGTCGGCGGATGGGGCGCAGTTTCTGGGTTCGTCGATGTATGCTGGTATCGAGTTCTCGAGCACGCGTCGTGGGACGCTCGCTGCGCTCCATCGTGATGCGGCGTACGTGCGATTTTGGGACGTACTGAGCACGCATGGAAACCGCGCAGACGTTGGGGAGGCTTCGTCGGATGGGGACGCGGGGGAGAGCTCGTCGTTGTCCAGTCGACTAACGAGAAAGTCGTGGACTGCGGGGCTCCCTTGGACAGGAGGAACTTTGCCAAGCTTACCTTTGAACCCAAGTGGGATGCTCACTTTTGGCCGGGACCCTGATTTGGGGTCTCTTGTGCTCGGCGACACGCGGCGGAGTACGTGCTATTTATTTATTTTCAACGAGGTGCTGTTAACAGAATGAATGGTGCACAGCTAAACTATTCCCGAGGACCTTGTCATCCTTCGCTCTCGTTCCATCCCCTTCTCACAGTGCTCGTCTCCCTCTTGCGTCTAATGTGATGGTGGTCAACAGGGAGGGCGACTTGGAGCTGTATGCTTTGCACGACACGCCGAAACAAGCAATCTGGAGCAGTCGTGGAGATCTCGCCATCAGTGCTGGGCAATCCTGCCGCGTATTCCCTGGGATTCTGGACGACGAGGAGATCGAGCGCGAGCTTGTCCAGCAGCGTGCACAGGAACAGGAGTCTTCGCTGGAGCAATTGCGCTATGCGCAACAGCAAGTGGCTATGCAAACCGAGCGCTCAAGGTCCATCACCGCCGTGGAATCGACGAGCGGGGACCGTCCAACGGAGCGTGGGAGGACGTCTCTCCCTCCTTTCGAGTCCCCGCCTGCGTTGTTTGGCCGCGGAGACGAAGATGGATTCCCCGCGCTCGGAGTTGCGAATGCGGCAGGTGTTATGCCACCAACCGGTGGGCCAACGCGAAACCCATCGCGGTCATCTGCCATTCGCACCACCGCGCCAACCGGGATATCTGCGACACGACCGAGCTCGGCGTCCGGTTCGAGAAGGTGGAGTCCCGCGTCGATGCGGCGTTACCCGTACGAGACGCCCGCGCAATCGCGGTCACGGTCGAGGACCGGGGAGAAGAATACCAACCCCTCGCGGACGGAGCAGTCGTCGGAGGCTGTGCTTAAGTCCACTGACACAGCTATCAAGACGCGGGGACGGACCACAAAGGCGAACCGGGGTGCGCATAGTCGCAGTTTGAGCAAGCTGCGCGGGATTGAGCATATTGTGGAGGATGACATCTCCATGGTTATGCGTCGGAGATGTTTGCGAGGATATAGCATCGGGAATGTGCGTCCATTCCCTAGCTTCTTTGCGCTTGAATGACATGACCCCTTTTTTCTTTCAGCCCTATCACAACACATCGGTGACGCGGGACGACGATGCGCCTGTACCGCAAATGCTGTCCGATTTATGGCGATGGATAAACAGTGATTTTTACTCCCAGTACTACAGTTCGTGGTACTCAATTAGATTTTCAGATGCGCAGGATTTCCTCTGCGTGCCGACACCCCGTTTACATTCGTATGATTTCTCGCATCAAGGAATTATGGGGATATGGGAAGGATTTGCGCCACTTTCGGTCGTTACCCCTCACGCGGAACCACAAATTCTGCCAGAAATACACGCGCCGCCCATTATTCATCGCGATCTGCTCGACATCCGCGACGGACGTAGCCGCTCGCGGTCGCGGCGAAGTGACTCACCTGCGGATGATCTGCATGGGAATTTCATGCGGCGTTAACAGCTTTGGCCATACGTGCCGGGGACAAAGCGTCTGCGTGGAACTTTCCAGCAGTGTCGTCATCGAAGATCCTCCAGAGGCAGGTCGCTCTGCGGCTTTGTGGATGGAGCTTGAAGGAGGAGGATCTGTGGACCAATATCAAGAGGTTCGTTATTTGATCGTCGTCCGAGTCCAAGCTAATGTATTCGAAGATGGGAAAAAGACGGGCATCATTCTCGAGCTGCTTGCTGGTTGGTTTTCACTCAACAATACACTAAAGCCGTCGATGTTCTCATGCGAAGTAATGGTACGTGCATATCATCCACACCGTGCCAATATTCTTACTCTTCTTGCTAGACGAAACTCACCATATGATGTCGGGCACTCTCGCTGCCCTGATGCCCGGAACTACGGCGAGAAGTGGTGCAGAGTTTCGCGAACACTGCGAGCGTCTAATCATCCGGCTACAAGACCCATATTTTCGCGCAATGCTCACACACCTTACGCTCGGAGATTGGACTGAGGTCTTGGACGAGGAAACTCTCCCCTTCGGCGAACGTCTAGCGATCGCATTTCAATTCCTCGACGATAAGTCATTGACCTCGTACCTGCATCGCTGTATTGTAAATTCTACGAACCGCGGGGATATTGATGGCCTCATTGTAACCGGGCTCACGAAGCGCGGTTTGGATATCCTGCAGGGCTACGTGGACCGCTCAGGCGATGTGCAAACGGCGGCGATCCTCGCATCGTATGCCGTCCCAACCAAATTCAAGGACGGACGAGTGGAACGCTGGGTGGAGGCTTATCGCGATTTGTTGGACGGGTTCAAGCTTCATCACCATCGAGTCACTTTTGACCTCGAGCGCGGCGGTCTCATACAGGATGCTCTTCAATACGGCGATGGAGCTCCGGTCGAATGGGCACCCAGGCAGATTTTGATTCGGTGCAATTATTGCAACAAGCCGGTCACTAATACTACTTTGGATGCCGCACCGAAGCACAGGGTCAGTTACAATTCATTCTTCAAATTTGGGCTCTTGATGATATCGCATTTTTCAGCCGACAACTTGCGCTAATTGCAGCCGTTCGCTGCCTCGGTGCTCAGTTTGTTTGATGACCCTCAGCATCGTCCCAGACGCTGACCGTGACATCGAGTTGATGTATTCGTCGGTGAAAGGCACGTTGTACCTTTCATCTCCTCCTATCTATTGACAGAACTGAATACTTAGACACCATTGACGATGCCATTGTGATCTGCCAGACGTGCAGACACGGCGGACATGCGTCGCACATTTTGGATTGGTTCTTTGGGGACGATGGGGTAAGGTCCCATGGACTGTGCGCCGTGGCTAACTGCGATTGTCGCTGTACCGATGAATTCTAATATCTTTTATCCCCTTTTGGCGATTGTGTTACCCGATTGGGCCTCGGCGAGCCTCAGCATGTAACCAGAAAGTGTAAATGAGTGAGCTAACGATGGGGTCGTTTGAACGCACATGGGCGGCTAACCTTAGTCGCGCCCGGGTGTTCGTGACGTCTCTTCGCTCCTGCTCTCATGCGCCGCCATTCACTTTGCTCCCTTGTTGCCGCCTTGCGTTCGGAAAGGGGCCTGTCCAAATTCCCCTTCATTTTACAAAGACCGCGAAGAACTTGCTCCCCAAAATCATATGCGAACGGTAAATGGGTGCATAGCTCACGCACGGACAACACGCCAATGGCGAACCGTGACGACGTGCTGCGGTTTGCTGGGTTCGACCACGGTTGTGCAAGTACCCGCGAATATTATTGGCATTTAGGCGCGGATAATGAAGCGCCCTGGGCGAGATTCCCCGACGTGAATTCATACCGAACGCAAACGAATGTGATATACAAGAAATGCAACAGGCGGATTTGGTACGCGAGCTAGTGGAAGGAGGGTGGTTGCTTGTTGGCGGTGCGTTCGTCTGGAATCTGGTTGGCAATATCGTCTGACTCGACTCGAGATTCCATCACAGAGGGCCACTTTTTTTCGTTGTCTTGCATATTGTCCCCGCACGTTCGGGCGACGCCGAATTACATCGAAAATCCAAACTTTGATCGCGCCTGGCCACAAAACCTCTATCTGAAGCCAGACTCGGCGTTGGTTTCCGATCTGACTTTCCCGGAGGGGTTTTCCATTGCGGAAACCCCGCTAGTGACCTTCCGGAGAGTGGATCTGTTGCTTGGGAAGCAACAGCTAGTAAATCTCCACCGCGAGTTGTACCCAGAGCCAGCGAATTTTAGTCTATTCAGCGACGAGGCTGTGTGGACATTGGAGCCGACCGAGTATTTGAGTATGCTCACGGCTCCTCTTCCAAGTGGAAACTACAAAACCATGGTGGCAAGTCGTCGTAATCTTTTATACCTTTGTTGGTATTCATGTGTTCCAGGTCAGCACCGCCAGGCACTGGACTACAAGCGTATTTTCGGGATACAGGAATGAGAGCGAGGCGGAGAGTGGATCTGGAATAGCCGGTCTCATCAGGTTTTTTGGCCATGCCATGGGAAAATGGGCCGTGAATGTTCAAGAGGTCTTGACGGAAGATAAGCTGCGTCAGGTCGTTGTGCGGGCATATCTGCCAGGACATGAGGGCAGCCACAACGAGCTCGCGCCATGGGAGGAGGTAAAACCATTCGCTTGGAATCGGTGGAACTGGGGAAATATATGGGAGTTCAACGAGGTGTTTGAGGTTCGCTTGATTTTACAGCGCGCGCTAGCGAGCTGATTGTGGCATAGAGAGTACTATCGGATCCAAAATATTCCGATATCCATCACCTCGCCATCGACCACCCGGCACGGCTGCGACCAGACGCGCATACTGTACGACCCTGTATGGAAGCAACGGCTCGAGGACCGTGACACACCTGTTGCCTTTTTTTCAGGCAACACACCCCACCGTGAGCGTGACGGTTGCTCAAAGAAGCAACGAAAAATAAATTTGAGGGGCATATGTGTAGGTATCATTTGAGTGTTATGCAGGTTTGTACACTTGGATGCAGTCGGGGCACTAACATTCTTGGTTTCCCACTCATTTTAGGTACTTGCGAAGCCATAGGGATTTTTTTCACTTTTTGTCTTGCTGTGTCACGATAAATTCAAGGCAACGAGCCTCATCGTGACCGTGACCCCGCCAAAAACAAGCAACGCAACGGGGCTTCCGTTACCGTGACCGTTGCTTCCATACAGGGTCGTACAGTACGACCAGCGATTGTCTGCACATCATGGCTGGAGCTGGTGTTCTTGAAGGATGGTCTCATTACATTTGGCATTTTGTGTCTCGGGAAGGAGGAATAAATAGATAGAGGAAAGCGATACGGCGTCTTGGTGGACAGAACGAAGCCGATATGATGGCGACAATCGCATCAAATGTTAGACGCCGACGCGCTTAGCATAATCTTCCATGGTCTTTACGAATCTCGGCGTCAACGAGAAGGACGCGTTCTTTTCGCTCCTGGACGAGTGAGGCGCCCATCGTCCCTCTCATCGCCTCTCATTGGAATCCAGATACTTTGCCTCACGGCCAGAGATATTCGGCAACTCAGAAGGTGGTGAATCAAGTTCAAGCGCAGCAGCCTCTGCGGCCCATCGCGCGATAGCCGCCAACCCAGAGGCCGCATCCAAGTTTATCTCTGGGGGCTTGCGACAAGTTGGTCAGAACCTTCCCAAATCAAGTCCATACGCTGCTGCCGTTAGTTCGAGTCTCTGGACGCGTAATTCCTGGTTAATGGTGTATCCGTCGGATAGGCATCGAATCCAGATATCAGCAATGCAGTCGGCCGAATGGGTGCAGCATCGCTATCGAGTACGGCCCCCTCACTTCCGCGACGAGGCACTGGCGACTCGACTCCTCCTCCTTCAAATTCCGCTGGTAATCTTAAATCTGTTCGTGTGAGTACCGAATGTATGACTGCGTTTCACCATATTAATTTATGTTAGACCTTTGGCTCTGATGTAGATACTACGTCCGCGAAGAACATGTTCTCTTCGCTCCGGGGTTCCGGGAAAGCGACGCATAACACTCCGATAGTTCCCCCAGCATTGGCTCCCCCGAAAAATAAATATGGGCCCCCTCCTGGTAGGGCCGCCGCGCCTGCGCCTCCACCCGCACCGGAGGAGCCAGAGGAGGAAGAGGAGGAAGAGCAAACAGCCCAAGGAGAATGGGCAGAAGCTTTGTACGATTACGACTCGACGGTATTGTCTACTATTTCCTCGGGCGTTGCTTTGTGCTTACCATTGTGCCTTAGGACCCTGGCGACCTCCAAATTCGGGCGAATCAGAATGTCTGGGTCACAGAGCGCACTTCGGATGATTGGTGCGTTACTACCTGCGTTTGCTGTGTAGTGTTGACGAGACTGCAATAGGTGGACAGGCGAATTCGAGGGAAAGAGTGGTTTATTCCCGGCGAGCTATGTTAAGATCTTGTAGGCCGTCGGTACAAGGTAACTGTATACCTTTGTATTTCTTTGTACTTTGTTGGTAAACTTCCGCCGTCTTCGTCTCAAACGTCGACATGGATTATTCCCTGCCCGATGACTTGTTGTTTCTCTTCGTCCTCTTTTACTCCCCCCAGGAACATTACCCATAGCTTTGTGGTGATCTCTTGGAGCCCGAACGTTAACTGAGCTATGTTTTATACCAGGAGATCTCAAATTCGTCCTGAACGACATCTACCATGTTACTGGCATCGTGTTGGGTTGCAAATGCCAGCTGTCGACGACAGTCTGCGGACCCATTGTGACGCAAACAATTTGGAATTCAAAGCTAAAGGCATCGACACAGTAGTACATGAGTCTACATATAAATTCTACAAGAACCTTAAAAAAAGCACGACAACACTCTCAAATCGGTCCATGGCAATGAGGACACATTAGCACGAGTTCCTCGCCGGTTCCATCAAGCTCCAGCATCGGCAAATGAGAGTCCACCACAGCTGCAGCCAAATCGACGCAATCCTTCCACTTGTCCGGAACTTTCGTGCCCTGCATGGCCGCATAAACCACACGGCGTGCGTAGGTTACGTCGTGACAATTTCCAGCCAGACCAAGAGAGTCAAGCGCTGCTCCTCGAACCATTGGTTGGGCCGCGAGGAGCAAGAGGTCCGCGGGCAAACGCGCAGTATATTTGGAGGAGTTAGATGCAAACATCGGGATTTCGTCAGTGTCGGGAGAGTTTGAGAGACGCAGGAGGGGATGAGTCATTCGGGTCCAATATCCGTGTTCTAGCAGGCAGCAGGAGTGGTAAAACCGGCGACAACGTGGCCGCGGACACAAGTGCATGATGTGGAAAAGTTCTGTGCTGTTTACGTCGTATGGCTTTCCACAGATGCAGCCGACGGAGTGTCCCAAGTCCATGGAGGTCTTCAAGATGTAGCTGGATATCTCGGCTTGCTTGGAAGATGTTTTTAGAAAGTATCTGGTGTAAAATTGGTCGCAATCGATGCGAGGCTGGTCGGGATCGTCTTCGTGGAATTTTTGGACGGACAATAGTTCTAAGTCATCACCCAAAAATTAACACACAAGGATTGGAGCGCAATATATTCCCCTACCATTGAAGGTAAGTGCCGAAACCAACTCGGAATGGTCGGAATATATTCGCTCGTATTTTGAGCAATGAGCGGCTTGTCTGCGCCACGTCAAGTCCACATTTTATGCCGCTTTGAGAAGGACTTACAAGCCTGGGATTCGCCACGATACTTCCGTCGGAGAATAGAACCATCGGATTTTAATCCAATATTCAGACTGTGCGCAGGTAAACCGGAGGCGGAACGTGGATTCCAACACACGCACTTTTCCTTTTCCCCGAGTGCCTCGTGACTTGGTAGCCAGGATGTTCTTTCCTCGTATCGCCATAATCTTCACAACCCAATACTTGTGTAGTTCGAGAGCCTCCCCGATCTTCTTGTTACCGGGCAATACTGCAGCACTGGTGAAAACCACTGAGTGTCTTTCAACTTCAGCAACGTGAACCCATACGTGTCTCCGAGGCGAAAGACCACTTCTTGACCTTGAGCGTCTGTCACTTTCAGATATACTTGTTCAAGAAGCTCGAGATGTTGAAAGTAATCAAGATTACCGACAAAGGAGCCAAACGATGTCATTTTAGCCCATTGCGCTGGGGTCGGAGCAGAGAGGTCGCCACCGACACTTGTTTTTTTTTGTCGTTTACGCGGCGGGCGGCTCGAGGACATGGAGGCGGAAGAAGACGGTCTTCAGAAAGTTCAACATGCCAGTGAGTTGCCGATCTCTCGGCTAGATTTGATGAATGTGCACCGCCACTGATGTCTATTTATTCGGCCCGAGCGGCACAATCGTTGAGATAAGATAATCATCCTTAGGGGTAACTGAGGGTATGTATGTTGTTTCAAGACGTATTATGTGCGTAGGAATACAGTGTAGATACACTTGAATGAGAAATGAGGGATGAGGCAGAGTGAAAGATGCGATGCTGAGATACATGAATGACCTGTCCGATTAATTTAATAACAATAGGCAAAAAACCGCACATATGAATAGGCGAATAGTGTATAGGTCGATGGCGTAGGGTGAACGAATGTGGGGTGAACGAATGTGGGTTATTTGTAGGTGCTGGCGGGATGTGTGGCGGTCAGCACGGGAATAAAGATGCGAACTCGGTCCTGGAAGTGTAGATTTCAGCGCGCGGAATTGATGCTTCAACGCAGTACTGTACCGTTAATCTGAGGCAGACCCAGGGCCGTAGGATCGTAGCTTGTCCCGACCATGTTCCATTTTCGGGGACTGGGCAAGGACCTGGGCAATCGACGGAGGTCGCGTGCGCTTCAGGTTCGCAGAATAGGCAGCGGCGGGAGAGGGTGCGGTCATGGAAGGAGCGGATAACCTGTTCGAGACACGACTTGCACGCCGCTCCTCTTTTGCTCGTTGATTTTCGGTCGCAAGGATAGCGGCTGCGACGACCGGATCCTGTGACCTTGCTGATGCTGTCTCGGGGATAGGGCTGAGGGAAATTACAGTTGTTGCCGGTGTGAGGGTGCCAAGTGAATGGGAAGAGGTTGAAGACGACGATGAACTACCAAACGAAGATACAGATGACCTTTTGGTGCTGGGACTGGATGGGTATTGCAACGCCGTTGGGATAACCTGGGCCTCCAGTCGCCCGCTTTTGGTTGACGAACGATAAAAACTCGGCATCAGATTAGTGTTTCGTTTCGCTTTTTTTACTCGCCCCGATGACGAGGATTCGCCGCCAGAAGTACCAGAGCCCCATACCGACTCCGGACCGGACTCTCTGTACGACTCCTCTGCGCCCGACTGTGTCTGATGCGATTCAGCTCCGGAGTCGTTAGAACCGCCGAAGTCGGAAGAGAGTTGTCCCTCCGATTCCAGTTCCAGCGCGCTCGTGGACCTCGAAGCCATATTGGACAGCATCCCGAGTGATCCTGATCCGGAGACACCTGGTCGAGGGTTATTTGTGACCAACCAAGTAAGGCCCTTGATCTCATTCTCCCTCCGCGTAGCCTCTTGCTCGAGCGAGGCGACCTTCTTGACTAGGGCCTGCTTTTCAGCAACGTGAGCTTCGGTGATTTTGAGCAGGTAACTGGCGAGCTCGTCGAACTGTTGGTTTCTCAGTGCGAGCGCCTGGCGTAACTGCTCGACCGACGCTTTCTCCATGTCGAAGTTTTCCTTGCCAGACGGTTCCTCGACTCCTTTGTTAGGGAGGGCTGCGGCGGGTATACTCCCTCCGACGGTAGATTTAGTGATGCGCCTCGACGGAAGGGTGGATAATGGGGATGAAGATGATGGCGGAGAAATGGGGAGGGGAGAGGTGGGGGCGCCCGATAAGGTGTGTGCGCGTTGTCGCGTCGCAATGAGGGAAGGGCCACCATTCGACTTGCGGGACATTGTCGAGGACGAAGGTATTACTGGAAGGGCCGAAGACGGGGGGTCGGATGGTGGAGGAGGGGGAAATGCTGGCGGTCGGGGAGATCGGTCTGAGGTGGGCTTCATAATCGACTTGGGCGACGAAAAGCTATACGGCATCGTGGCCAATGTCCTCCGTTTTTCCGCAACCGGAGTGGGCCCGCCTGTCATGGACGGCGATGGCTTCGGAGAATCCGACATGACTGCCTCGGAGTCCTCTGCATCGGTGGAATCTACTTCGATGCGTTTGAAAGTATCTCCAATAGGTTTCCGTGCGATGCGAGATGATCGACTGGAGGATTTCTCCTCTGTTACCGACCGTGTACTCCGGCGTTTGACCGTAGTATCTGCGGCGGGGTGTCGTGACGGCTGGGAGGTGGGAAAGCGTACCGGAGGAGTAGCCACGGTGGGTGTTCGCTGAGGGTCATCGGCTGAAGCCCCGGGCGCAGTTGGCAAGGTGAACATCCCTTCATAGCCTTCCAAATTATCTGGAGGGAGGGAGACAGTGATGGTAGGGTGAGTAGGGCGAGGCGTGATCGACCGATGGTCTGACGAGGAGTCTGCGGAGGTGCCCCGGGAGGGTGACGTGGGAGATGGTAATGTATCAGATGCTGGGTCATTAGTTAAGGGCGGCGGTGGTTTCCGCGGCGAAAGATTAAGAAACTTTTGTCGTGAAGGAGCGAAACGGGCGGCAAGTTTGGAGCCCAAGGATGGAGAAGGGGAACTGGATGACACAGACATTTCTGAACCGCCATCTAGCGGTGGAACAGCGGGCCTGAAATAAAAAATGATGAGCAGCAATCACAAGCGAGGGAAATTGCAGACTAACAATGGTTTCCTCGAGACATTGCTATGCCGGACGTCAGAGTCAGACTGGCGGTTCGAAGGCCCTGCGGAAGAAGTGGACGCGTCGGAGACCGTCGATTTTTTTCGTTGCCTGCCAAGAAATGGAATCCTGCTGCTCCGCTTTCTGACGAGGGATTCTGGCTCGGAAAGGAAGATGGGGGAGGATGGTTCATCGGCATCGGTGTCGGTCGCGCGCGATTTCGAGCTGTTCCCTGCTCTGAAGAAAACGGCGATGTCTGAGGTCTTGGGACGGAGGCCATGCCCGGGGGATGGTGTAGCCATCATGAGGGTTCAGGGAAGGGTAATGAGGAAGCGGCGTTCGACAACGAAGGCGACGCGCTGAGCCGGGGAACGTCCTAGTGGCAGTCAGATAGACCTCAAGTGCCGTAACGACCGTCGTCCGCGTTCAAGCCAGGGTTAAACCTGGGGCCGGGGAAGGTCGTGACAGAAAGGGAAAAACTAAAAAATCCGGGATGACAGTCCTGGGCGCCATATGATTATTCTCGTTCGCTTCGCTATCCCCATATTGCTGGCGGCGATCTGCATATGCCGTCCCGCTCTGACCGCCGCGAACTTGTAAAATGAATTCCTCTTGCCGTCTGCTTGTTGCCTCCTGGCCGTCTGGCTGTTGTTCTCCTTACCTTTCTACCCCTTGGTGTCCACTTGAACGCGTTCAATATCCAGCCTTGCATCAACAAGACAAGTTTGGAGAGGCTCAAATCGAGATCCAGAATTCAGAGAACCTCAGGCCGAGTGTTGGTTAAACCTTGCACCCATACGAAGAGAAGATGGAAAACTCAGAGAAGCCGGGTTTCTTCCCACCGCGGTCTGCGCCACCCATCGTCCATTCTTTTATATGAAATGCCTCCGCGCTGGTCCCCCAACCTGCTTTCAACTTTCCTGAATGGTCCCTCGGGCTTCCCCGTCGCGCCCATGGGACCGCTTTGCGCATAGCGGATTCGAAAATTCTTTCAAAGTTCGGGCCGGGCGCCCCGCACGCTCCAACGATTCTAACAGATTCATTTCTCGGCGACCATATTACTTGCCTCTGGCACTCGTTGTCCACTGGTTCTCCTTAAAACCGCGCTTGCTGGGCTTTCCAATGGTCCGTCTATCGTGGCACAACTGCGAATCTTGGAACTTTCTGTTTCTTTGCAACTGAACCTTCGTTTTCCAGGCCCTGCTGTGCCCGCTTTAGCGCACATTTTGCGCGCCACTGTGTGGCATGAGAACCTGTTAATTACAGAAACCGTTGGTGGGACCAAACAACCAGAAGAAACGATGGCCTATTTGGGTAGGCAGTACGTTCTGATCAGTATTCTTGTTGACCGCTTGTTCCATATATGTAAAATATCTGCAGCATGCTATGCGCATGCCTGAAAGTCTCGCCTCGTTTTTTCGCGCCGCCCTCTGGATTGAATTTCCGGCATGTACGTTCTTTCAGGTCCGAGGTGGCGCTCGGGTCCCACCTCGATGATTTGAAGCGTGAGTTTGATGCTTCACAATTTTTCCTTGCTCTCTCCAGAGTTTCTCCTCTTTCTTTCTTCTTCTCTCCCGAGTTTCTCCTCCTCTCGCTAACTCTTCGCGGCATCGCTTGCGGATCTTGATCGCTGTGATTTCGAGGAATGCTGAGTAAACCCGGTTGGCTTAAGCTAGGTTATAAGCTGCGCAATGCGCTCCTTGGGTTAAGTACTTAACCGATTAACCGAGTAACCAAGCGTAGATTTAATTTGATCGCCGCCCCCAACCATCGCCAGAGATGCCGCAAAATGAAAGGTGGGGTACGTTTGGATCCGTTGCGCTGTCCTTTTTTTTCGCGTATCTGATCCCTTTTATGAGAGAGAAAGGCTTGTTCCTCTTTGCTCTATTCGAAAATGTAGATGGGGGAAAACCAAATTGGCCCATTTCCATAATAGTTTGCCGTGTCTAGGCGTTCGTGAGAAGCTCGGTTAGCTGCAATTACAGGGCTGCTTTCATGGCGCGCATCTTCGAATTCTTGGTAGTAATGGTCGGGCGCCGCTGACAAGCGGTATGATATCAACAGCTTTAATGGGTCCTATCTTGTTCGTGTGTGTCTTGTTCTAATTCATTTGAACTTGACGCCCATAACTTAGGTACAGGTTCACGGCAGGGGTCACATTGTACCGATACCACCACGCGTGGGTCTGTGATATGGGGCCATGAAAGATCGAAATCGATGCCCTAAAATCCCGGCTAGATGAAAGAAAAACCGATCGTAGGACAAAACAATAGTCTTCACCTTGGTTGAACTTCATGTCAGGCCCATTCCTTCACACAGTGATAAACGCGCAAGATGGAGGATAAGACTTAGGATAAATTGATCAGCTAGCACCTAATTTTCCTGTTGGCGCGACAGGTGGGTAGCCTTAAGCTTTGGCCGAAACAGACACCTACGCAGAAACGCGGCAAACCCTTTTCTTGTACTCGGTACTCGGTACTCGGGCCCCGGAGTAGTGATATCACCGTAGCTAGATGCCTTGGGTGCCTCTCCCTGCCCACTGACAAGAATATTAAGCCTTGGACCAGGTTAAAATGAAGGGCAATCGAAATATATACTCTCCCAGGTCAGTTCGCCATCAAATGTCCTAAACCGGTCTTTCCGACTTTTGCAAGGTTAGGCCGAGGCAAACCAAGCCAACGGGGAACAACGCGAGGTGAAACACGAGGATCCCTGTCGATCCATGTTAGGAAAGACCCCAGGAAAATTGAAATCTGTGAGAAACCGCCGCTATGAAGTCCAAGTGGAGTCAAACTCAAAGGAGGCCCTGCGGTGACCAAGATTAACTGACATGTCGCGGCGGGGTCGGGGAAGATCCTATGCATGGGTTCGGCGACTGCTGGCAGGACTGTGGACATGGAAAGTGCGGTCTTCGAGAACTTTCGTGGTCATAATTTTGTCCTGTTACGACTGCGACTGTGGCAGAAGTTAGATGTAGTCAAACTGCAGCCGAGGGACAGTATACACTGTCGGTCCGTCTGGCAGAATAACCTGGCATGTGTCATAGAATACGGACCTATCGGATATCTCTGGGTGATACGTCTGGTATGCAAGTACATAGCGACGCGCCGCGGACCACAAAAAAGTATGAAGGCGCTTGTCGATGAGCGTCTGGCGCATTTGATCGACGCTAGCACGGTGCTGTTACTGGCTTACTGTCGATCCTAGTCTGAGTCCCCTTTCCCAATCGACGTGGAAAAAGTATTGTTTCACGTGATCGTGTTATTTTCTTCCAATTCCGCCGTCTTTTTTTGGGCGGGGTGGTTGAGGAACGGCAACTTTGCTTGCGGTTCTCCTAGTGTGAAGTCTACTGGAATTCCAATGCCATCGACGTTGAAGATTGTCGAAACTGTCTTGAAACCAGTCATCTCGACGCGTTGAATGGTAACTGGCACCACTGGAATACTCAGACTCCACACGAACACTGTCAAAGGTTGAATTCAGATGTGGGGGACGAATGACACAATTCCAGACGTTGACGTTGTTCCAAATTGTGAGTTTGCGGGCCGAGACAAAAGCAGAAAGGAAACTAGAGCAGCTGTCAGGTCCAGACAATCCCGCAGCTGAAGATAGCTAAAGCAAGAGGCCTCGAGGTTCCGAAGGTCGGGGTGGAATATTTGGTAGCTTACATCCGCTGGGAGACCATGCGTGTACGACGATAATTTATAGCCCAGGAAGCAAAGATTCTTCGGGAAATTTCTTGGAGGGCCAGAACCACACAAATACGGTGTGGGTGGGCGAGGTCGCGGAAATGACAGGAAGTAAGACTTCGATTTTAGTGAACCGGTAAGACCTAGAAACAGGCTCTAAAAATTGGAATAAAGAAAAGGGAACGATTTCCACTTGCGAGAGATAAGAGCAAGCTGAGACCAAGGCTGAAGGTAGAGTTGATGAGTTGATGGCTGATCACGAAAAGGGGTTTCAAGATACCATCAGTCACAGTTTCGCACCGTCACCAGCCTACCTCGTCCTCGTACCATGTCCAAGGTGGCCGTCGACGACTTGTACGGAGGCAAGGCACCTCTTATCCTCCGTTAATCTTACCTGACGGTCCTTTCAGATATCTACGGCGACGACGACGTCGAAACTGCAGCTCCTGTAGACGGACAGCCGCCGATAACACCCACCCGGGATACCCAGCCAGCGCCGACGGCCGTGAAGCACGAAACGCACCACAACCTCCCAGCCAAACCTGCTTCCGCCCCGCCGTCTGCTTCGTCTTCGCAGCACCAAAATGCGGCAAATGCGGCCTCTTTGTCTTACTCTGCGCAAATTGCCCAACAGTTCTCTGCGTATCAACAGACACCTAGCCAAGAGCGGCAACAGCGGTTAGAGCTCCCAGGTCGGACACAGTCGACTTCGGCCATTCCTACGCACTCGACTCAGACATACAGTATCACTTCTTCCGAGGATACTGTATTTGGGAAGAAGCCCTCTGAAATGCACGACGCTGGGTAAGCTTGCTCTTTCATCTACCGCTGATGGCCCCCCCTCGAGGTGTAAGCCTGCTAGCTATCTACCACGTATCCTGGAGCTATAACCGTTACGTTACCTCGTTATTCGCGGTCTTTCTTCGTCTCCTGCGTCTACCTCTGCCGATACTAATACTCGTTATCATCTTTGATTTGGTCACCTTCTTTGTTACATCTTGCCTTCGCTCTCTCTGCTCGTCTTTGCTCTTCACCTATGGTCACCTATCACCTACGGTCCACATAGCAAAATGTTTATTGGCGGACTTAACTGGGACACAACAGATGGTATTCGTGTTTTACATTCACCTATTTTATGTAGCTAATCATAACGCTCTTTCCGCCGTTCTCTCGCACAGAAGGTCTAAGGAACTACTTTTCGGAATTTGGCAAGGTATTTTCTCCGTCGCCGCCCTGTTGGGTCCCCTCACACAGCCCAAGGTCGATGCGTGCACGATCATGCGCGACCCGTCAGGAACCTCCCGAGGATTCGCCTTTATGACTTTTGAGGATCCGGCATCAGTAGCGACTGTCCTGGGTCGCGACCATGTGTTGGATGGCAAGGCGGTAAGTTGACCCAGCCCTCGAGTGAACGCCTAGTCATTGCGGAATAGATTGACCCCAAGCGCGCAATTCCTCGGGAAGAGCATCTGCGGAATACTCGCTACTTTGTGGGAGGGTTGTCTCCTGCGACAACCTCCGAGTCGATGAAGGAGTTTTTCAGCGCATGCAAGTTGTAAAATCGCCAGGTGGTCACTAGAATTAACTCTTATTTTTCAGACGGCAAGGTTGTGGATGCAACGGTGATGGTGGACCGCGAGTCCTCACGGTCGAAAGGCTTCGGCTTCGTTACTTTCGAGGACGCTACTAACGCCGACCAACTCGTCGGCAAATTGGGCCTGACGATTGACGACAAGGAGGTAGGCACCCTACCTCGCCAGACGTTCTACACTTACGCCTATTTAGATTGAAGTCAAAATGGCCCAACCACGCAGCCAACGCGACCAGGGGCGGATGGCAAATGGAGGCCGCGACACAGCGTTCAATGACCGCGACTCTCGAACGCCGCCCCAGAATAACATCCCCTTTGGTAACACCCCGCAGCAGATGTCGATGATGTTCCAGCGCCAGATGGGGCAGGTCCCCATGATGGGCAACGCAATGGGCAGCGGGATGGGCGGCGGGATGGGCAACGGTGGAATGGGCAATGCTGCAATGGGCACTGGAATGGGCAATGCTGCAATGGGCACTGGAATGGGTACCGGCATAGGCAACGGTGGGATGGGAACTGGAATGCCGATGATGGGCATGGGCATGAACCCGATGGCCATGATGGGGATGGGGATGGGCATGAACGCCTTCAACCCCATGGCAGGGATGGGCGCCATGAACATGATGGGCGGAATGAATGGTATGACGGGTATGAATCCCATGGGTAACATGGGGATGGGCGGAATGCGCATGGGCATGGGTCCGATCGGCGGGACCGGGACGGGAATGGGCACGATGGGCGCAATGGGAATGCGGCCGGCCATGGCGGGTGCGATGAACCCCAATTTTGGTCGCATGATGATGAATGCTGGTGGGGCTGGCCCGGCGCGCACGAATACGCGCGGACAGCACAACTTCCATCCTTATTCCAGATGATCTAAATAATACTCACTTGAAGGGCTGGCTAATCGATTCCAAATATAATAAGATCAAGGCAAAACGCCCAATTAAAAGCTGTAGCGAAATCTCAAGTCGCCTAAATATTTCTTTATACTACTCAATTCCATCTGCTTGACCATCGCCTCGCTCTGATCGATCTGGTCAAGGACGAGCTCGTGGCTATGAAACGCGGCCATCCACGAGTATAGCCCGAAACCGCGGCGGGGCACTGACATGGGCAGCCTTGGGACAAACAGACCAGCCAGGACACCGAGTACCAGGACGATCCCGAGGACCACCAGGCATTCGACCGTGTTGATGCGAGTTTTCGAGAGGACACTATCGGCATAGGACCGAGCCACAGTTTGTCCCGAGCCCGCAAAATAACTGAGAACGTTCGAGGCGTCCGCTAGAGCGCGCGCCTGCGCAAAATAAGTCGCCGAAAGTTCGACATATCCTTTGGGACCTTGACCGCCGGTGAAGGACACCTAGATAAATAACGCTTAATGCTTGATTTAACAAAAACTCGGCATGCGAACCAATGTTGGCGATGGCACGTAGAAAGAATCTCGTCCGTTGTCCTTGGGCCAAAAAATCAGATCAAGGTCAGTTGTTGAACCGACTGACCTTCAGCAGCTGATTCGCTGAATTTCCGTGCGCGACGTCGTAAACAGTACCTAGGTTGGAGGAGTTTAGATACCTCTTGAGTGTAGGATCCGTCAACGGGGGGGCTATGTTTATCTCTTCGAATTGTGTCGTATTCGCATTGAGGATGGTGTTGCCTTTGTTCACAATCCGCATTGTGATGGGTACACCGATACTGTTGTTGTAGGTCTCGAGGACCCACGGTTCGTATAATTCCAAGCAAACAGCCGCATCATACCCGATGAATGTGTTTTTCCCTGGTGGGGTTGAGAACGAGAGAAATAGCGCACAGAAATAGACTAACCGGTAATATCCGGTACAGGAATATCGCTGTGAGTCAGGAAAGTGCCGTTGGGTGTGTTTGTTGTGTTCAGTCTAACTAACAGAATTTCGATGGATACAAATCCATTTCCGTCCGCGCCTGAAGAAGATATTTAAAAGCCAGATCCTAGGTAAGAAGATATCACATACCCATCGAAATAGGCACACTCTTGAAACTGTGCGCTACGCCGTTGTCGCTGAAGAGGGCTACGACGTTCAATTAGCAGTCAGAGAGGTTGAAAATCTGCCGACTCACAGGCCAAGGCGATATCACTGGCGTTCAAAGCGGCAGGAAACGTATCGTTCGGTTGCATCGCAGCCGTCGTGTCGAGAGGGACCTCTAGAACGGAGGGGAAATCCATCTCGAACGACGAAAACAATTGTTGTAGTATATCTCGGGGAGTAAAAACGTAGCTATATGAGGCGGCAGATCGGGGAATACTGAACGGCGGGTGAATAGGCTTTTTTTGGGAGACAGGATAGAGACGCACATAGTGTTGGGGTCGTCAAAATTGGCGCAATGGATTCTAATGCCCCATCTAGGATACCTATCGGCTTATTTAATTGGAAGCCCAAAAGAACCTCGGAGGACTACTAACCGCAAAATCATACCACTGTCGATTGTTTTTCCAGATGGCGTGGTACTGCTGGTAGTTGATTGAGAAGGATCCGTTTCAATTGACGGAGCCGTCGCGTTAACTTCGAACGTTCCGAAACCACTGCCGCCGGGCAGAAGCTGGGAGCGAGTCGTCTCTGAGAAGTACACAGTGTCTCCCTGCCACTCGAGCGAAATGGCGGGCGGAAGAGCTCCGTGGCTTGAGAAAGGGGACAATGTCCACGTTAAAGTGAAATCTTGCTGCAAACATATTAGAGGCGAGTGGAATAGATCGCTCAACCTTACACTAAAGACAGGATCAAGAACGTTGGCTCGTTCAATGTCAGCGACACTCGAGTCCGCCGCAATGGCGACTTCGTAATATCTTTCGTATTGGTGCTGGCGACGTAGCGCAGGGGTGAGCTCGGATATCCGTGCACGCAGCATTGAATTACCTCGACTAAAGTGCTGATGTCCACAACACGACCAAGGACAAACGTCAGGGATCCAGCTATAATCACAAGGAGGAGGAAGAAGAGCACAACCAAGGACCAAGGCCGTGAGCTGAAAAGTACGCGTCAACTACGTCGCATTGGAGAAGGAAACATACATACTCGTAGTGTTTTCGGGCACCCCGAGAAGTCCCACGATAAAAAGTCCGGTTCCACAGGAGACGCAAGGCAGCTAGTATGCTGGTTGGATATTGGGACCCAGTTGCAAAATCTCGCATTCTGATGCCTGGATTGTCAGGAAGTCGAGATTGGTGTATGAGGGTCGCCCATGCTGAATGAAGATAAGTATCTAGTGAGATAGACGAGGCGAAAAAATATATACTGGCAGCTTCCAAAAAACCCTGAGCCAGCCGACCGATACTCAAGCCGAGCGCAACGCCGACGACACCGCAGCCTACCCCAACTATCAACCGGCTCCAGAAAAGAGTCTTGCGGTCCGCAAGTATCACGAACACCAGTAGCACTGGATACGCAAGCAAACAAAACGCGACATGAATCGCGACAAAGATCCATTCCGGCGCCTCGTATCGGCTCGCAAATGGATGCCGTCGCGGAGCCTTCGGCAAGCCTCCAGGGAAAAGCGCCGACAACGGCGTCTTCAGAAAGTCCGTTTCAGCCGGACTCGGCGCCAACAGATTTCGTTTGCTGTCGTCGTAAAGGTGCTTTGGATCGAATTCCTCGTACGTCGCTCCGGATAAAGAGAGATACTCAAGCTGGCCTCGGCGCGTCGACGCAGATGCTAGTCGTGCGCGGGTATTCGCGGATGAATTGGGATTTGGCAACAGAGGTATATCGGCATAAGGGTCGTAAAGAGCTCCAGATCCACGAGAGCCGTTGCTGAGGTCGCCGTCAAAAGCATCGGCGTCAGAGGGTGGCGAGGAGGCTTGAAACAGGAGGGTCTTGACCGGGGTCTTGACCTGGCTCATGGTGGTTGACGTTGAGTTGTGGGCGCTTTTGGAAGGGTTCGCGAGCGCGAGAGCTTTGGATCCGTTAACTTGGGATCATTTGTCTCTGGAGACTCCGCGTAGACTCCGCGGAGAATTGATGCGAGATCTTCGCGTAGTGTTGGCAGAAGTCTGCCATTCTGCCTGGCTCAATGGCAGAATGGCTCAATCCAGGTCGCTCCGGCAGAATTTGGCACATTTAGTCACAGAATCTTGCGGATCTTTTGATTTTGAGGAGGGGAAGGCAGTTATGATGTGGTCCAATATTAAGAAACAACCAGAAAAGGTTTCGTATTCATTCTTCTGCTAGCAGATGGTTCCTCACAACGCTGGTTCGTGTATTTACGGATGAATTAAATAAGCTGCGCTTCCTTAAGTTTCATGGAACACTTAAAGTGGATGAAAATGAAATTTTATATGTCTCATTTCGCGCTCAACTAAATCGAACTTTATACCTGTTTTTATACTTGGAGAATAGTGAGGCACCAAACCACCCATTAAATTGATTGAGCCGCCAATCGGATCCGGATTAATGAGTTTAACAGTGGGTTTACTGCCATTAACATTTGCAAAATATAATAATGGATATAAGTTTCTGTTTAGTTGTGGGCTAAAGAAGATGTATGAAATCACCTTTCGGGCCACCTTATTCCGGATACTAAACTTAGAGAAGCGCAGCTTATTTAATTGACTCCGAAATACACGAACTGGCGCTGTGCCTAGTGGTGATTGAGTGGTAAAGACATCAAAATGTAAGCGCGGGAAAGTTGAGTTGCGAGTCGGAACGACCAACGAATTAATAAAATAGTGTTGTCCCGGGTCAGGAGTGGTGCCCATGGAGGCTCGAGAGCTATTAGAACCTACTGCGAGACGACTTCGGATGCTCACGAAGAGCTGATGTCAAAATAACCGCCAGTTGCCCGAAATGCCGAAATTGATCTGCCGAATTCTGCCACAATTCTGCCTGCCAATCTGCCTGGCAGAATGGGTTGATCACAGGACCCCTGAAAATACCCTTGTAGGCCAGGTCCCGCAAGTCCAAAATCTGCCAGTTTTTGTCGGGACAGGTTTTGGCGGATGTGGGTCGTTTTTGTCGGGACGGGACCTAGCCGAAGGTGCCGTAAGCGCTCCCAAAAGGTAATTTTCCACTCCCACGAGCCGAAAAATCGCAAAATTTTCTTCCAATGTCCTTTCCACAGTATTTCCGCGTTTTTCCGCGTTTTTCCAGCTGGAATCGTCGTTGACGAGTGGATTTTTTGTCGGGACGGGACCTGGCATTTTCGCCGTCAACCTCAACTTTTGTCGGGACTGAACCTGGGTTGGGAGCCTCAAAATGCGAATTTTTGTCGGGACGGGGTCCCTGGCCTAGAAGGGTATTTTCAGGGGTCCTTTGATCACCTCAAAATAATTCTGCCCCCTACACTATCTTCGCGTAGAATTCGCGTAGAATGATGGGAGAATTTCGGGTAGAAAACATTTCGTGACGACGCGTCGCGCTGACGCGTTAATATGCTGTTCAAGTTGCTGAAAAAATCATACAGACTATATTTCACAGAGTCACCCAAGTTTATTTTTTTCACCCTTTAAACAATATATTTTCCGCGAGAAGAAAACTTTTCCCCCTGTTAAGCAACCCAACCCAAAGTCTTTTAGGGCAAACATAGAGCCCGAAGGCTTCCCACGACGTCCCCGACGGGCTGTCGTGGTTTCCCGACCCACCGCCCACAGTTCGGTGCTGTGTCGGGGCCATGGTCGGGCGCTTGCTTGGCGCTGTTGTGCACCGTGGTGTTTGGCTCTGCTGGGCAGCAGCCTCTTTTAGTTGATGATCGCCAAAACACCATCCGGTCCGGAGTCTCCGCCCTTTTCAGTCTGTCAGGGGTTTCCGCAATTTTTTTAATCGTGTTTTAGTGGTCCTCAATGTACATGTAAATTTCCTATGATCCTATCTTCCTCTCCTCTTCCCTCCTTCGAATTAGCCGCCTTGTTTGGGTTGAAATCGGAGCAGCCGGCACGAAAGAGGCCTCTGCCAAGCAAGGCAAAGCAATCCCGTGCACAACAGCCTCAAACAGTGGTTGATTCATGCCTTGTGCTCGACAGCACCGATTGAACACCAGGCGGCGAGTCGGGGAGCGGTAATGGGTCCTGGGGCGTCGTGGGAAGCCTCCAGGCCCCTTGTCCACCCCAATTACTTCGGATTGGTTTGCTCAACAGACAAAATAAATTCTGAGCTCTCGCGAAAAATATATTTTCCGACGGTGAGAAAAAATACTTTGGGGCACATTGAAAAATATAGTTTATTTGATTTTTTCAGCAACTTGAACAGCATACGTTAACACGTCGAAGGTGCCCTCTTAAGCTTCCTTGTGCAGCAATTCTATTGAGATTGGGACTAGGTTCCGCCATGGCAGGAGATAATAGACTATCGAGATAAAGAAAATACATAACCGTAGGTGGGTTGAAGCACACGAGTGCGGAGGGAATTTCTCCGAGTCCATGATACTGTTTGAATCCCGCCGGTAAGCGCTAGTGAGCTCGTGGCCAGGCAGCCACCCTCACTATAGGCAATGTTGAATACTATCTGACGGCATGAATATCGAGCATTAATCCATAAAAATCTTGTTGAACCTGGGTCGAACGTTGAACCACTACAACTTTAATTCAGCACAGCCTGAGTGTGGAACTGGCACGATAGACTAGCATCCCAAGGAGTCAAAGGTAGTCCGCACCAAGAATAAGAAGGCTCCACCACACTTGGCCGCAGACGATGTATTGATCATTGAATCAGAGCAAGTCAGAGGAGCGCTAACGTTTACCGACTCTACGCGAGCTCGGGTAGCTGTGTCTACCCGAAATTCTCTGGAGAATTCTCTGCCCCAGCGGATTCAAACTTCTGACGAGCGCCCGCATTCGGGCGGAGTATGTGTACGCAATGGGAATGCGGCCGGCCATGGCGGGTGCGATGAACCCCAATTTTGGTCGCATGATGATGAATGCTGGTGGGGCTGGCCCGGCGCGCACGAATACGCGCGGACAGCACAACTTCCATCCTTATTCCAGATGATCTAAATAATACTCACTTGAAGGGCTGGCTAATCGATTCCAAATATAATAAGATCAAGGCAAATTAAAAGCTGTAGCGAAATCTCAAGTCGCCTAAATATTTCTTTATACTACTCAATTCCATCTGCTTGACCATCGCCTCGCTCTGATCGATCTGGTCAAGGACGAGCTCATGGCTATAAAACGCGGCCATCCACGAGTATAGCTCGAAACCGCGGCGGGGCACCGACATGGGCAGCCTTGGGACAAACAGGCCTGCCAGGACACCAAGTACCAGGACGATCCCGAGAACCACCAGGCATTCGACGGTGTTGATGCGAGTTTCCGAGAGGACGCTATCGGCATAGGATCGAGCCACAGTTTGTCCCGAGCCCGCAAAATAACTGAGAACGTTCGAGGCGTCCGCTAAAGCGCGCGCCTGCGCAAAATAAGTCGCCGAGAGTTCGAGATATCCTTTGGGACCTTGACCGCCGGTGAAGGACACCTAGATAAATAACGCTTAATGCTTGATTTAACAGAAACTCGGCATGCGAACCAATGTTGGCGATGGCACGTAGAAAGAATCTCGTCCGTTGTCCTTGGGCCAAAAAATCAGATCAAAGTCAGATAGTTGTTGAACCGACTGACCTTCAGCAGCTGATTCGCTGAATTTCCGTGCGCGATGTCGTAAACAGTAGCTAGGTTGGAGGAGTTTAGATACCTCTTGAGTGTAGGATCCCTCAACGGGGGGGCTATGTTTATCTCCTTAAATTGTGTCGTATTCGCATTGAGGATGGTGTTGCCTTTGTTCACAATCCGCGTTGTGATGGGTACACCGATACTGTTATTGTAGGTCTCGAGGACCCACGGCTCGTATAATTCCAAGCAAACAGCCGCATCATACCCGATGAATGTGTTTTTCCCTGGTGGGGTTGAGAACGAGAGAAATAGCGCACAGAAATAGACTAACCGGTAATATCCGGTACAGGAATATCGCTGTGAGTCAGGAAAGTGCCGTTGGGTGTGTTTGTTGTGTTCAGTCTAACTAACAGAATTTCGATGGATACAAATCCATTTCCGTCCGCGCCTGAAGAAAATATGAAAAGCCAGATCCTAGGTAAGAAGATATCACATACCCATCGAGATAGGCACGCTCTTGAAACTGTGCGCTACGCCGTTGTCGCTGAAGAGTGCTATGAGGTTCAATTAGTAGTCAGATAGGTTGAAAATCTGTCGACTCACAGGCCAAGGCGATATCATTGGCGTTCAAAGCGGCAGGAAACGTATCGTTTGGCTGCATCGCACCCGTCGTGTTGAGTGGGGCCTCTAGAACGGAGGGGAAATCCATCTCGAACGACGAAAACAACTGTTGTAGTATATCTCGGGGAGTAAAAACGTAGCTATATGAGGCGGCAGAGCGGGGAATTCTGAACGGCGGGTGAATGGGCTTTTTTGAAAGATGGGATAGAGACGCACATAGTGTTGGGGTCGTCAAATTTGGCGCAATGGATTCTAATGCCCCATCTAGGATACCTATAGGCTTATTTAATTGGAAGCGCACAAGAACATCAGAGGACTACTGACCGTAAAATCATACCACTGGCGATTGTCTGTCCAGATGCCGTGGTACTACTGGTAGTTGATTGAGAAGGATCCGTTTCAATTGACGCAGCCGTCGCGTTAACTTCGAACGTTCCAAATCCACTGCCGCCGGGCAGAAGCTGGGAGCGAGTCGTCTCTGAGAAGTACACAGTGTCTCCCTGCCACTCGAGCGAAATGGCGGGCGGAAGAGCTCCGTGGCTTGAGAAAGGGGACAATGTCCACGTTAAAGTAAAATCCTGCAGACATATGAGACAGGGGACTGGAATAGATTGCTCAACGTTACATTGAAGGCAGGATCAAGAGCGTTGGCTCGTTCAATGTCAGCATCACTCGAGTCCGCCGCGATGGCGACTTCGTGATATATTTCGTATTGGTGCTGGCGACGTACGGGTGAGCTCGGATATCCGTGCACGCAGTATTAAATTACCTCGATTAAAGTGCTGATGTCCACAACACGACCAAGGACAAACGTCAGGGATCCAGCTATAATCACAAGGAGGAGGAAGAAGAGCACAACCAAGGACCAAGGCCGTGAGCTGGAAAGTACGCGTCAACTACGTCGCATTGGAGAAGGAAACAGACATACTCGTAGTGTTGTCGGGCACCCCGAGAAGTCCCACGATAAAAAGTCCGGTTCCACAGGAGACGCAAGGCAGCTAGTATGCTGGTTGGATATTGGGACCCAGTTGCAAAATCTCGCATTCTGATGCCTGGATTGTCAGGAAGTCGAGATTGGTGTATGAGGGTCGCCCATGCTGAATGAAGATAAGTATCTAGTGAGATATACGAAGCGAAAAATATGCACTGGCAGCTTCCAAAAAACCCTGAGCCAGCCGACCGATACTCAAGCCGAGCGCAACACCGACGACACTGCAGCCTACCCCCACTATCAACCGGCTCCAGAAAAGAGTCTTGCGGTCCGCAAGTATCACGAACACCAGTAGCACTGGATACGCAAGCAAACAAAACGCGACATGAATCGCGACAAAGATCCATTCCGGGGCCTCGTATCCGCTCGCAAACGGATGCCGTCGCGGAGTTTTCGGCAAGCCGCCAGGGAAAAGAGCCGACAAGGGCGTCTTGAGAAAGTCCGCTTCAGCCGGACTCGGCGCCAACAGACTTCGTTTGCTGTCGTCGTAAAGGTGCTTTGGATCGAAATCCTCGTACGTCGCTCCGGATAAAGAGAGATACTCGACCTGGCCTCGGCGCGTCGACGCAGATGCTGGTCGTGCGCGGGTATTCGTGGATGAATTGCGATTTGGCAACAGAGGCGTATCGGCATAAGGGTCGTAAAGAGCTCCAGATACACGAGAGCCGTTGCTGAGGTCGCCGTCAAAAGCACCGGCGTCAGAGGGTGGCGAGGAGGCTTGAAATAGGATGGTCCTGACCGGGGTCTTGACCTGGCTCATGATGGTTGACGTTGAGTCGTGGGCGCTCTTGGAAGTTCGCGTAGCACACCACTAGCGCCCGCATTCGGGCGGAGTAAGTATGCCATAGTGTCATTAATCAGGTTTTGGTCTAAGCGGTGTTACCCGAAAAGGGAAATTCCCCCGGGTCCTTTCTTGATGAAATTCATGGTTCACCTACATCAGCCCACATCTCCTCTATTCCGGTGATATTGCGGTCTGCAACGACAATATACGCATGATAACATACAGAATACGGGACAGAATACTGCTCAACTGAGTCCACGACCAATCGCCATCAGCGCCAAGCGTCACTGCTACCGCTCCTTTTCTTTCTTTTTCTTTTTCCTTGATCGTTCCTCTCCATTCCCGTCGGCTTCACCATCGACCTCGGCATCCACCGCACTGCGTTTTCGATGCCGCTTTTGTTCAATGGTAGGTGCGGCCTCTTCTGCAGGGGCGACAAATGCCTCGGCGCGTTCGGCGCGTCGTTTGGCAGTCGTTTCGGATTGCTGAAAGTTGTTCAGTTGATGTTCATTTCCAAAATGACGGTACGAGTAATACCTTTTGTTTGCGACGCTCCGCCTCTCGGGCTTCCTTTTCGTGCGCTTTAAGGAAGTACTCGCCGGATTCGAGTTGCAAGTCGATCTGTACAGCGTCAGACATTTATCCAGCCATAAAAGCGAGAGATTTTACCTTGCGAGGCAGTTGTGACGGTGGGAAGGGTGTGTACACCTTCTTCGCTGGCTTTGAAGACTCAGCCGCAGGTAGCCCAGCGGCAGCGCGAGCTTCGTTCTTGGCGTCGAATTTCTCGTTCTTCTTGGCCGTCTTCTCGGATGTTTTGAGATGGCGTTTGCGGAACGTAGGGAGGAAGCGATCCCATGATTCGGTCGCTAATTTGGGGTCTTTAGCCAGTTCTCGTCGAATCATGAGTTCCTATTAGAATTGTTATCGGCCGTCGTATAAAACCAGGGGGGAACACACCTTGATGCGATATATAGGATGTATGTTCTTCATGCAGTCCAAGACTATCCGCCGGACCTCTTTAAGAGATTTATAAGGCCCCATAACACTGACAGTGTTTCCTTGAACTAGGACGTAGCACTGGGTCAAAAGTTCGATGGCCTGAAAAAATCAGCGTGAGTTGCAATGAACTGAGCAAGAAATCACCTTCAGAGTGCTCCCGTCCGGCCCTATTATCCTCTGCCTCCGCTTCACGAATCGTTCCTTGTTCCGCACCAGTGTCCCGATTTTGATAATGTCACATGCGACGGAATCGTCCAGAATTTTGACGGCCTGGGTGACGGGGACACCTCGAGCAAGCAGTTTTAAGAGGTCGCGTCCTTTGAGGATGATGTATGGATCGTATGTTTTACGGGTTGTTCGAACGGACATTGAACCGCTAACCAGGTCAAGCGTGCAAGCAAGATACTGTCCAAGGTGAGGGGGTGAGAGGCACCGGAACCACTGTGGAACATACTTGTGCATCCAACGCCTGAGTCACTGCACTCCATACCTCTCGCAGATATTTTTCTCGGTACTTTGGGAACAATGTTGCGAACGAGGATTCTTCAAGGAATGGCTTTGCTGCCTTGTAGTCTTCTCGTACAAAAGGGTCCACTTTCCACTGCGCAAATTTAGATAGTAGAATAGCGTCGACGTCCATCTTACACTGCGGTTGATTTCAGCATTTCGAAAAAAAAGTAGATTCAAAGACTCACTGGTCAATATCGTCCGTGTCCCATGCTGTGGGACGCTGTCAGTGAACGCAAAGTGAAACTGAACGAAACCAACGTTTGTCCTTTCTGTGGATCTTGTTCTTGTTCACCACAACCTCTCCTTCTTCGGCGCTCATGATGATTTGCGGAGAAAGTCGAATAGACGCCGGCCCAAAATTGCACGTGAGCAATATTAATAGACGCCCGGCATTGAGGCTCTTTGCATTGTCCACCACAGTCTTCGCGGCAGCTCGTACTTTCCTCGACTCATGGATACATTCCCCGCCGATGGCGCTCCCGACGCGTTTCCTGACCTTTCCTACGACGACACCGCCTACGAGGAGCAGCTGCCGACACCCGCAGAGCAAGCAGCCTCGCTCGCCAACCGCATAAGCTCAAACAAAGTCTATCTGTTGTCGGAATCTACGAGGGTCGGCGGCAAGGTGCGCTGGTAGCATGTCCTGGAGGATGCGGCGACAGAGCCTGATCTACGAATGTTTGTGTTTTTTTTCTGACGGTAAGCGCAAACACGGGGAAGAGGATGCCTTGGATGAAGAAGATGTCGATATGGACGAAGGTATGTACCTGTGTATTTAAGCCTGCGGTCGCGTCTTACAATAATACAGACACCACCTACCGAGGGAATGCATTATTGTTGCATGGATCACCCATATCAAGTCTACCCACTGCTGGATTATTCGCCTACGCGACGCACTTTGAAGCCCATCCACTAGGCCTAGAATGGGTACATATTTTCATTGAGCGTCTGAAACAAATTTATAAACCCGTGGCAGGTCGACGACGAACGCTGCGTCTTCGTATTCAACTCAAAAGCCGAAGCACGCGCTGCACATCGGTCTCTACAAAAGCACATTTCGGAGGAGCCTGACGCAGAAGGGTATATCACGGCAAAGCCCATCCCTGTGGCTATTTGGCCGCCCGAGGAGCGCATCAACAAGAGTCTCGGCAAGGGCGACGGCCTCAAAGGCACGATTCGCATGCGCTGGGCAAGGACGGACGATGTAAAGAAGCGAGGGGCAAAGAAGGACAGTCAGTTCTACAGGAAACACGGATGGACGGCGGGGAAAGAGAAATTCGACGAGGGGAGCGCGCCTGCACCCGCCGCCAAGCGTCGGCGACGAGGAAGCCCAGGGCAGGATGACGAACAGGAGAGGGCGGCTCTCGATGCGGAGCTAGACGCATTCATCCGCGCAGACGACGAGCCCGAGCCGGAGCTAGAACTAGAGCCCGAAGTCCCATCCTCGCCTGTATCGAAGATGCGCTCCGACTATATTTTGAACGATGGTCGAACGCTCCTCCAACGCACGTCAGTGATGCGCGCGCGACCGGACACGCTCGAGGCGCGGCTTACGGCTCCCTTGCCGCGGCGTGTTAAAACTCGCGGCACGATGTACGCCGACAGTATTGGAGGGACAATGTACGCCGACAATCTCGAGGATACCCGGACGGATGACAGGCTGGAATGGGGTCGGGATACTACGCAATGGGGTAGAGAGCGCGAGTCCGAACGCGAGCGAGAGCGAGAGCCCCGTAGAAATGGCGGCGGCGGCGGCAGGAGTAACGGGGCTCGGAGGGAAAACGGGAGAAGAAACGGGGGCAGGGGCAGTGAGCGCCGCGGTCGGAATGAACGTCCAACATTGACAGCTGAGGATTTGGATGCGGAACTGGACGCGTTTCTGGAGGACAAGGACTAGGAGTGTATTTTTTTGGTTACGAACTCGTGTATTTCGCCACCCTCCCCTCAACATGTTAATTCGAACCGTGGGCTACATATTCTCTAAAACATACATTAACATTTAAGTAGATATTTCTAAGTCGTCCATGGAAGTATGCTGAGATAGGCACGTCTAAGGTTTTGCCATTCCGTCTTCCTGCGACGTTTGGTGGGAGTTGGACCCACATGAGGAGGCCACATTGTTGGCCGGAGTCCGAATTTGAAGCGTCATATTCCATTTGACGACCTTTGGATGCGCCTTGACCTGTATGGCATAAGCAAAGCCGTGTCTCGATCGCAGGAGGACACACCTTATTAGCATCGAACCTCAGAACCTGTAAACCCTCGATGGAAGCAGCACGAGAAAGAGCCACATATGATTGTCCTATCCTCACGTCAGATTTGAGCTCCAGAAAGCCTAGTGATACCTCACCTTTCTCAAAGACTTTCCCGAGGTCGATCTTGACACGATGAATGGTTTGGCCTTGGCTCTTGTGAATCGAGATCGCCCACGCAAGGATAAGCGGAACCTGCATCCGCCGAGCCAAAATCGCTCCCAGCGAGTCCTCAACCCTGAACTCATCGCGGACCAGGAGTACGGCCTCCGTATACGAACCATCGAGCGCCGAGAACTCCACCAAAGGATAATATTCCTCGTCTTTAGATGCAGCAGATTTCGGCTTCTCCTTGCCCTTTCCCTTGTCCGCCTCCGTTTTGACCTTCCCGCTTGTACTAGCAGATACTGGCGCGTTCTCTTTGTCGTCGGTACTCGACGTCCGGCGCGCTGGAGTCCGCCCGTCCTCCTGCAGACGAACGTTCCGGATGGGGACTGTCCCGCTCTTGGACGGATTCCCCGAACCACTTTGCACGTCGCCCTGTCGCCAGAAACCAAGCACCTTGCCCACGGAGCCATTGACCAATCGCTCGTCCAGGTTCTTGATCAGCATGACCTGCGCCCCGGCCTTGAGCGAGAGCGTCTGCGGCGCCATCATGCTCTCGAGGAGCTTGGCCCGTTTATCCTGTGGTGCGGTTCCAGAGTCTCGAGAAGTGAAAGCATGTTCGGGTGTGGTGAGGGCGGCGAGGCGGGTGGAATTGGCACGAGCCACCTCTGCGCGCAAAGGGAAGAGCTCGGTGGGGAGGATGCCTGCAGGATCGGGAGGAAGGGGACGAGACAATCCCTTGAAAGTAGCAGTCGCGGCTGGGGTAATGGTACCGAGGCGGAGTTGGTTTAGTAACCCGACGAATTCTAGAGGGAAGAGGTCAGTATCGTATAAAGGCTGCAAGGAAAGGCGTACCATCGTCCTTTTGGCGGAAGACTTGCGAAAGGGTTAATGTATGGTCGATGCATCGCTTCCATTCTTCACATTCAAACGCAAAGATAGGCGTCCCGCTCTTCGAAACGGGCGGCAGTTGGAAGAAATCGCCAGTTATTACGAGCTAGAATGAGTTGAATCAGACTGATTCTCCTGCCAAAAAAAAACGCTTTCAATACCTGAATGCCACCGAACGCGCTATTACTCTTCTTCAGGTGTTCCGCAATCTTACAGATTCTCGTGAACAGAGGACCATCCACCATCGAGACTGTATAAAAATTAGTTTGACCGAGGAAACTTTCCGACGCATACACACCTTCGTCGATGATGAGCACCTGCGTCTTCTGCCACCTTTGAAGCGCCGGTCTGCATTTCTTGATACAGCTTATCTGTAGCTCGAATTCTGTTGGGGTAGGAGAAACAGCTCCCCAGGCGTGCAGCGTGAGGCCTTTTGTGACGCTAGTTGAGAGGCAGAGGGCAAAACAAAGTCAAGAGAGCCCACCTCCGATATTCGAAGCCGCCATCCCCGTGCTCGCCGTGACAGAAACTGCGTCGGGTGTCTTGGCGTACTTACGCTTCAACGCATTGATAATCGCCCGGAGCAACAGCGACTTTCCGGTCCCCGCGCTGCCGGTGAAGAACACGTTCTTCCCCTCGTCGATGACCTGTCGCAATATGGCGTTCTGTTCTGCGTTAAGCGCGACCAGCTTCCGATCGTTGTCGTTTGTGGAGCTGGCGGGCGCCAGGACTTGGGGGGAGAAGAAGGAGTCAATGGTACGCCTCGGCTGCTTCACCGGACGTTTCGACGGAAGTGCTGCTTCGGATTTCCTCTTCTTGGAAGCGGCGGGCATTATTTGCCGCAGTTTAAAACCGCAAGGAAGAGATGGACGGAAGCTTAAAGGCGAGATGGTGGTTCGCGGGAAGGGTGGCGACGCGTCGGAGAGGGCGTGATCGTGAGGTTGAAGTTTGATGGGATTTACGAGATCGAACATAGCCACCCGTTCAATTTTCAAAAATCCTACAGTATCGCTCGCAATGCCAGAATAATGCCCCCGGCTCCAGAAGCGTGACTATTTGAGGCCCCGGAACGTCTCGTGCTGTCTTTGGATCTTCGGTCGATTTTGTTTTATATTTTTTGCTTTCGTAAGGGCAACTTGAACCCTGGGAATATTCTCGGGAGCAGCCGTTCTTTTTTTTCAACTTGTGTTTTCAGCTCATTCAACTGTGTACTATGAAAAAGAACTTTGGACAGTTGATGAAGATTCCTCTCGGTCGATTTGCTGGGCGTGAACAACATGTATAGAATTGGACGCATAGCCTCCGCCGATGTTCAAACATGCTGGGCAAATGCTGTCTGAGCCAAATGTGAAGTTAATGACACGAAAAGGAGAAGACATTCACGAACCTTGTCCTCTGCACTGTCATCGTGGGTATGAGTGACAACGTGGACGACCGTCGACGACTTCTGATTCTGATATGCGGCGTTGAAAAGACATACCAAAATAAAATTTTGCACTCACATCGGTCGTTGAGCGATGTCCGATTATCGACATGGGCATCCTGGCGGTTGAATCGTCTTCCTTTCCGCGACCGCGAAGAACGGCGCGGAAGTTGAGCCTAGTTTTTGGTCGGTGCGCTGCGATACAGATTCACATTATTCACAAACGTTGCCAACAGCGTATTGACATAAACTGCAAGCTAATTAGTTCCGATATAGAGTGAAATAGTTCATTGCAAACCTCGGGTAAGGATCTGATCCAACGCCAAGTAGATGAGTGCATCTGGTGCACCAACGAACTTGTTCTTTGTTGAGAATTTGCATCAAGATTTTCGAAATAAAACGAGGTTCACCGCTCCGAGAAAAGCAAGACTTATTGCGCTAAAAACAATGACATGAGCTTGCGTGAAGGAAAGAAGTATCGATCCAACCTTGTTAACATCCCAGTGCTTCCTGTCCAAAGAAGCAGCTTGTCAAGAAGCTGGGACGAAAATCAATTGGCGCATTCTAGAAAAACTGTGCGAAAGACCTACAGACTCAGTTCTGAGACGAATAAGATTTTAGTAGAAGGTTCTTTGACAAAAAACAAATTACGGACTGCGCATATATGCCTCACTTTCCGGCTTTCAGGTAATAGATGGATGTGGCTGTAATGACCATGTCTGCCGCGGTTTGACCGACGATACTTGTCACACCCCACCGCTCAAACAGACGGGTTAAAACCAGAATGCAGAGGAAGAGCGGGACGTACATATATTGCTGGATGAATGTTTGCAACAATAGTGTTTTCGCTAATAAAGGTTAGGAGTGGAAATTTCGTAGGAAAAAGGTGATTACAGTGTAACACCAACGACTGCACGGAAGATGGTTAGAAAGCGGAATCGTATGTTTGGCAGAGGACTTGCCGATTCCGAACCCTGAAGCCCGAGTGAAAGCCATTCACTTGATGCCAGACATCAACGCGAAAGAGTTACCTGCGCCGAGCGACCCCAGAAGAAGCTGAACGTAGAGGTCAGCCTATAACCTTTTGGAAGGGGATGGACTCACAATTACAGTCGAGATGATCAGAGATCGACCGGATACTGTCCAACGTCAGCTAACGGTGGCAATGAGTTTAGGATTTGAACCCACGAAAGTAAACACGGCGAGCATAAAAGCTGCCAAATGGTGTGAACAAGGGTGAGCGTCGGAACCAGAGGTGGCTACTGACCATTGTCGAGTGAACTCGATAACGTGCTGGATGGATAGTTTAGTTGAAAGCATTATGCAATTCGACATGTTTACCGTGACGACCACCAAGGCCTGAAGTCGCTGTCAGCATTCTTTGTAGTGGTAAATTCAAAAACGTACGGAAAGAGACCTATACAACCAACCTAAATTAGGATACGACGACGAAAAATCTCAAGGAGAACATACCAAAGAGGACGTTCGGCAAAGGTACCCAGGTTCCCGAAATTGAGGATGAGATAGTAGTAGATCATATACCAGCTAATTGCCGCGTGAAATGTTTCGAGGGAGCTGTTCCGCAACATTAATTCTGAGCACAAGAACAATTGAAGTCTTACAAAAGGAGCCAGACCTAAGAGGAAATCGTTAGCAGCATTTCAACTCGAGGCTTGAAAACAATATATCACCGTCATCTTGTTGATCATGTCGTCCTTTGGGAATCTTTCGAAGTAGATGTACGTTTGTACAATGGTGATACCGTACGCCCTGCATACACGGCCGAACATCAACATTGGTTCCGAGCAGAAAAGCAACTCACGTCGAGGCGATGAGTACGCCCAAGAGCAAAGCTCCTAGAGTCAATCCTACGTTAGCACCCATTCGATTGGATAGAAGTGAACTGCAGGGAGATACGGAATGGTTTCTCATTATTCAAATATTTATAAAGGCATGCATGCCCACCTGTACCCACAAAATCACCTAGCGCCCCACAACCAGAGTTACATGGTGGTAACCGCGAATCAAAGCGCCATTCAGGGGTGGTAAGTCTAGGTAATAAAACTCCACAAAAGTGTAGTCCAGAATTCCGAATTCATCACGGAGATTGAATGGAATGGACGAGTTCAATCGCGGGTACACACAGACGACCCTTGCGTGCGTCCTAAGATGCAGTTAATGCTTCAGTTCGGCAGGCTACGCATAATTGAGAAATTTAAATGAGTTGCCTTGCGTCCGATTTCGGTCCGTTTGAAAAGGGGACGTCTCAAGTTCCAAGTATGACCGTTTTCTGTGTTGTTTGCACAACTCGTTCAACCCAGGAGGAGTGGACCAGGTGTCCGGAATCGATAACTTTTAACGGCTGAATACCCTTGAAATACTGTTGCTGCAGTTTACACCAAACTGGACTTCTCTTCAACCTTGCCGTCTGCCGAACGAGTGCTCAGTTGACAAGAGTACCAGGAACCATCAACTATCCGCGGAGGATTGAATAACTCGGAGTAAGATTTGCTGAAGACGCCCAGACGCTTGAACACCGTGGCGGCTGAAGAGTTCGATTCGGACGAACGGTCCGGCTCGGCTGATGGAAACATTTCCGGCGACGAACCCCTTTCTCGCAAACCACGAAACTGAAATTTGAACTCGCTGACTGGCACAAGGGTTGGCAACGCCCGACCTGAAATTGGTATAGACTTGAGCGGACGCCCACAGTGGACCTACATCGGACCTACAACATAGCACTTCGCAGCTTCGACGCCATGCGGAAAAACTGATTCGCTGCTATCCCTTGACTTCAGCCCTGCACCCCATTGGCCACGGTAGTTCGCCATCCCACGTACTTTTACCCCTTATTCTCAACAATTGAAGCCTGGTACATCAATGTTAATAATCGGGTTGTAACTGGGGTGTTTTTTTTTTCGCTGTCAGTGGGCACCTGTGGGCATCGCGGATTCAAATTTGAGCCGAGTTGCATGGACGAGAACACGCACTGTCGGTTACGGTCGCGCAGTCTGATAACATTTATGCGGCCAACGCTTTAAGTACTTCGCTCCTCCCACTTTTTTCCAAGCGCCGATTATGTCGAACGCATTGGTTCTCATTAGGTCTGCGCTCTCCATCTAGAATCCCCCCAACTGACGTTTCCTTCAGTGGCGCTACTGGCTTCGTAGGGACCGAAATCGCTCGTCAATTTGTCGACGCTGGATTTGCAGTTCGCGCAACCGCTCGTTCCGCTGGAAAAATCACAGACTGGCAGAAGGCCAACCCTGAATACGAAACCATCCAATGTATGTCCCAATCTCTGGAGGGCAAACATCGCTCATTGACGAGTCATCGTGTATACAGGGGTAGTCGTTGAAGACGGCACACTGCCTGGTTCCTTTACCGGTGCCGTGAAGGACGTGAAATATATCATCCATTGCGCCGGGCCGTTCCATTGTGGGTCATTCTGAACAACCTCTGACATGGCTCTAATCCGCTCTAGACAACTTTAAACCTGAAGATAATGCAACGGCCATGCTTCTTCCCGCTATTAACATGTCCAAGGCGATGGTCGACGCAGCGATCGCAGAACTTTCCGTTGAACATCTGGTGATTACCTCCTCGTTCGCTGCGGTTCTCAAATGGAGCGACCTTCCTCACGCCGGACACACTTACGCTGGCAAAGAGTGGAACCCTGCCAGTTCGTTTGTCCCGTCGAGATCCTAATTTAATCTGAGCACTCATTACAGCGTTTGACGAGGCGGTGGAGTCCCCAAACCCCGTTTTCGTGTATTGTGCAGCGAAAGCGCTCGGAGAGCGCGCTATCTGGGAGCACAAGGACCGCAAATTCCGCGTTACATCCATCTGTCCAGGTGAGAATTGAACTACTTTTTTTGCGCGTTCGCTTAGGCGATTATCCTCTAGCCATGATTTACGGACCTCCAAAGCAAGCAGTCAAGAGCATGGATGACCTGAACACCTCAAGTCAGACTTTCTGGTCGCTTATCAACGGAAAGCCTACGGACCCGATCCCAGCGACGGGAATTCTCACTGGAACCGACGTCAGGGATGTTGCGGCGTTACACGTTCGCGCCATCGAAACGGCGCACACCGTTTCCTACGACCGGCGGGTCCTCGCTATGGCGTTCCATAGCTTCAACTGCCACCATGTCGCGAGCTTGTTGAAAAGCTTCGCGGACTCTCCTGAGAAGCTTCAACGCATCAAGAACGGTGGATCTGCAGCAGATCCAGTCTACGAGCATTATGTGTCGGACTCGAGCGAGGCCGAAGCATTATTGGGACGACCTTTCATCGGCGCCGACCAATGTGCGAAGGAAACTGCCCTCCGTTTATGGCAACTAGAGGACGCGTTGAAGGCCCGTTGAGAATTAACTAGTAAGTAGTTGAGTAAGAAAAGTACATGTATTGGGAGACAGGCAAGGGAAAATAACATGCCATCTCGATCGATCAATATTCGATTAATATCGAGCGCGCCGGTTTGCCCCGTTTCTCCCCTATGGTTAAGGGTGACTTTGATGAGTCAAGCATCGCCAACACGTTCGTCGACACAAGGAAGACATGAAAGCGCGCGACAAAGGATTAGGCAAATGCACGCAGCGAAGGGAAGACGTGGTATGTGAATTTTGGGGACACGACGCGTGGACGGATGCAGATGCTATACGCTGGAATGACACCGTCAAACTCAGCCACGAGCACCACTGTTCTTTCGTTTACTCATAGCGCCGTTCACTGGGGATTCAGTGTCACCAACGACCGTCCGTTTCTCAGGCAGACAACAGCCCCATCACGTCCAACATCTTCCTGTGTTCTGACCCAAGCTCGCGTACTCCAGTGCGGGACCTTTCAAATGTCATCATCGGTCTGCATACCAGCGTTGGTTCACTTCAATCCATCCTGACATTTTTTACGCATCATTACTCTTCACGCGTCCAAGGCCAGGGATACAAGTAGGCCAGCGTTCGTGAGATTCGGCACCCCCCCATCAAGCCCAATCTGCATGACTGCTATCTTGTATTCGGGTGTGAACTCCCTCAGCATTTTCGAAGGACCACCGCATCATACAAATCTACCGTCCTCCACCTGCTCAGAATCAAGTTCCACTCCCGCTAGCCATGATACTCACGGAAATGGGCGAAACGCGGATACGCACACATGGACCATAGATTTCGGCAACTCAAGCACCTGTCCTCGATGACTCCGCCACCAGCTCGGAATGAGCGATACTGTGCCTTGACACTTGCTCCTGCTCATCTCTGTGACTACCTTCCAGTGCACCGCAACACCCTAACTGGACTTCTACTCGGGGACCACATGCTGAGCGTTGACCAACTTCTATGCTTCTTACGGTATCCGAAGTATCTCTCGACTTCAGACTGTGTGGATTATGTCGGGGGAACACCGATACTTTCCAGTAGTTTTCAGGAATCCGTAACCCTTTTCGACCCGTCTTCTTCCGTCTTGTCGTGAGATGTATAGGTGCTATCGGTGCCTATGCTACCACAGCGACAGGGCCGTTGACGATTGTAGCATACATATTAGGCGCCATGTGTATGTCGGTGCAATACCTGCTTGTTCCTTATAGGGACCGTGGCAGTAATACATCCTCCTCCTCCTCCTCCTCCCCTCCCCTGGATCCCTCTTTCTGCTTGACCGGATATTGGATGAATTTGTTGCAGGTCCTCCATTTTTGTGCCCGTCGGGCGGAGTTCCAATCAATTTGCCGACGCAGGTATTGCTAAGCATCGCGGAGGTCCTGGCCGAGTTACGAGAGCGGCTTTCAACTTCAAGTTGGCAGCCATGGCTTTCGCTCGCGCAAGGATGCCACTGTCATGGCTAATACGCCCATGGGGAATATTGCGCTGGAAGGCCCACGTTTATGCTTTCGACCCTCATTCTACCTCCTCTTTAATCCAAGTTCGTGACTGACCGCATATTGTAGCATGGCCGAATCACCTACAGGTCAGCTCAGCTCTCCTTCAGAAAACGCGGCCTCAGGCAACTTCTAGGCTTTGACTCGGCCTTTCACGAACTTTTTAGAACAAACACCCTGCCCAACGATTTCGAATCAAAACAAGTCGATAATTTGCTCACCAGCTTTACTGGGAGTCTCAAAGAAATCGATGGTGAGATTACTCAGATAGACGCGTCACTCAGCGCCTTGAAACAACGGCGAAATCGACTGCACCAGGCTGTTAGAGCCCATCAAACAGTGCTATCACCTGCCCGCAGGCTGCATGAAGATGTGGTCCGAGAGATATTTGTCTCTTGTATCTCATCCTCGCACAACGGAATCATGCATCCCTCTCACTCTCCGCTCCTCCTCGGCCAAATCTGCAGCGAATGGCGAAAAATTGCCATATCTACGCCACAGTTGTGGGCTTCACTCCACGTTCCCATCCCTCCCGCGTATCGCATGGAAAACATATCCAGCTTGGTCCTGACATGGCTCGGGCGTTCCGGCGCCCTGCCATTGTCGATATCGGTCACTATATCGCAAGCCTGTACCGCCGACCGACTGGCTTCCCCCAAAGCCGTCTCGAAACTGCTTGATATTCTCATATCATTTTCCCACCGTTGGAAGAGAGTGCAGTTCATCTCGCCCCCCACGTTCCACTACAAACCCGAACTATTCTTCACCTCTCTGGCAAAACTCTATCCGGAGAGCGTCCCCATGTTAGAGGAGGCCACCTTCGACTTTTATTCCTATCCCATGTTCGACTTGCAGGCCCTTCCCTTTTTGGACGCTCCAGGGATCCGGAGTGTTGCCTTTTCGTCCATGACTGCAAATATCCACAGTCTTCCATTACCTTGGGCGGTAGTAACCAAGCTACAAGTGGGAGGCACAAAGTCGTCGTTGCTGTCGGTCACAGCTGCGCTCCAGATCCTCAATAAATGTCACAACATCCAGATTTGCGTGATGCACATTGCCCTCCCGGACCTTGAAGATTTCGGCGAAGAAATTCACCTCCTACACCTTCGCCACATATCCCTTATCTCTCAGGGTTATGCACCGGCTCAAGCCTTCTTTGCCAATCTGAAGGTACCGGCCTTGAAGTCCCTGAAATATGTATCCACGGAGCGGCATACCGCCTTGCCTTTCATGTCTCTCCTTTCAGGCTGTGTGCAGCTGGAAGCGTTGGATATGGAAGTCAAGGGACTCCCAAGGACCGAACTTTTCGATTGCTTCCAACGTGTTCATTCCACAGTCGTCAGTTTGCGACTTCACCTCATGACAGAAGACCTCTCCGCTTGGCCTGGATTCATATATCCACCACCTATCCTAGACGATAGGACCATCGGCCTCTTAATCCCGAAACCAGGGAGCGAAGCATCCTGTCTATTCCCCCGTCTCGAAAACCTCGAGCTGGTTGGTTGCACTGCGCTCTCGGACCGGGCTTTGCTGGATTTAATTCAGAGAAGGGAGGAACGCTCTTGGCAGGGGTCTCGTTTCGTTCGCGTTGATGTGGCATTTGCGCGCGAAATGCAGATTGATGTGTTGTCGCAGCTGCGAAACGGAAGGGTTTCCGGAAGGCTCGATGTGTCCCTGCGCTACGCAGAACCGTCGAAACAGACATTGGGTCCATCGTATTCACCTTGGGAAGCCGCGGACTCTGTATTCGCGCAGTTTTGATCAGCGTTCAGTATATAGATACATTAACCTTGAATTGGATTGTATGGTGTATTTCCTCATCAGACCATTAGATTTGTTGCTCGAGCGAAGTCGAAAGGGCGCGATTACAGTACGCGATTTAGCCGGACGCCAGTGGCTACCGCAAGAGTGCAGCTTTGAGCCTGAGGATATCAAGCAGGCGAAAAATACAATTAGAAAATGCTACTTAACACACTACTCATTTGCGCCTCCCTCGCGCCCGAATCCTCCGCCGGTGGCCGTTCCCTCTTCGCTTTCCTTTCCCCTTCACCACCACCGCCACCATCTTCCTCGTCCGCAGAGCGTTTGCGCTTCGGCCGCTCCTTGAGCTGCAGCACCTCGCCTTTTTCGCGCTTCTTTTCTGCGCGCTTGTCGAGGACACGAGCGAGCTCGACGTTTTTGAGATAGTCGCGCTGCTCGGTGCGGGACTGGGAGAGCTCGACGCGAAGTTTGGCGGTATGGATTGCGGCTTCGTGGGCTGTTTGAGGCGTTGGATGAGAAATAATCATCCTGAAAATGCAAAGAACCCACCAACTTGCTCTGTGAGCATACTCCACTTGAATTTGGGGAGGTACTTCATCGTCCAGACGTCGTCGCGCCACCGGGTGCCTTTCTTGCCGCCGATGGGCTGCGCATTGAGCATCTCGGCGACACTCCGGGCGACTTTTTTGTCTTTGAACTCGACCCAGCCTTCGGTGAAATGGGCTTTTTTGGTGGAGGTGTATTTGCGTCGGAGATATGCCCGTTTGGCGTCTATTTAGTGTTGAGACGAGGACGATGAGATTGGAAGGGCACAACACACCCTCTTGTTGCAGATATACACGCCCGACGTCGCCGTATGCACTCATGAGATGTCGGACCTTGGTAGGACGCATGCCCGGTGGGATTCGGGATATGTAGATGACGCCTGCGCGGTTCTGGGCTGCCTGGAATGCGGCGAGGGCTTCGCGGGTGAGGGGCTTTACAATTTTTTCTGCGGGACCTGAGAAGCCTTCGGGGTTCATTCCATCTGCGAGGTCGAGCTCCTCCTCATCGTCAAAGACCTCCTCCAGCTCTTCCTCGACAAGTTTTGACCCACTGGCGACGTTGTCCATGACAGAAAATGGGATCAATCGGTTCAAGGGTCCGTTTTTGGACTCGCGCAAGGGTTCATCGCAAACCACAACAAGCCATCGCTGAGCTCGCTGCAGCCAGCGTCTGTGCCCTTGTGCGTCGCGATCTCAGAGGTCCGTGCTTCACTATGCTCGACCTCTCAATCCGACTGGCTCTGATGCCGTCTCTTGCTTGCCTTCACTTTCGTCTCACTCTAGCAAATGTCCTGGAACGCCTCTTACCCTCCGCCCCCCCGCCGCTCTCGCTCTCGCTCTCCCCCACGCGGCTCCTACCCGCCCCGTGCAGAGCCCCCGTATCCGCCCGACCAATATCGCGCTGACTGGGACGCCTACGACCGCGAGCGGGCCTGGGCATCCTACGACCGCGACCGCGTCGCATACGACTACCGCAGAGGCCGCAGTCGCAGCCCACCGCCCGAACGTGCGTACCCACACCTTCCCCATTGTCATCCTCATCTCATTCCCAAAAAACAGCCAATCGCAAGCGCCAGCGCTCTGGCTCGCCCTACGACCGCGACCGGTACGACCCGCGCCCGCGGTACAGCGACGACTACGGTTTGACCTTTTCTATGGCGCAATTGTCTTGAAGCGCAGCTGACGCTGCTTCTCGCAGATGGACATAGTCGATATGGTGGTGGGTACGGCTCCCCTCCGCGCCGCGGGCACTCGTCGTCCTTCCCCCCTGCGCGTCGTGCGCCCCCGGATCCACACACGTTCGAATATCCTGCGTCGCTCAAGCAGTACGCAGAGTGGTTCCGCTACTTTTACGCCCAGGCCGCCCTTGAAGAGGACAACCTCGACAAGGTCGCAGAGCAGGCAGCTGGCGACGGCTCCAAGCCCCGAAATGGCATCAAAACCATGTGGGAAAAATACAAAAAAGACTTTGCCAATGCACAGGTTCGTCGTCTTTCAGTTTTTCATTCAGCGTGCCCTCTTTCTTCTTTCTACTCTATTACTACTCGACGATGATGACCCGATTCTGAATACCCGTTGTATTGTAGCTGCAGACGATGTTTGAGCACCACAGAAAATCACCTTGGTTCAGTGAAAAATATGACCCTGCGCCAGAGTTCGAGAGTCTGCGCAAGCGGGTACGCAAGGAGGGCTGGAAAGACCGCATCAACACGTTCTTGCTTGATCTCGAGTCGGGTAAATTTGACCCCGACTTGAATGAGCCCGAGCCCGAGTCGCCTGTGAAGGAGAACGGCAGCGTGACGAATGGGAGCGGCGAGAGCGCCGCCCCCGCACCGGCGGTGGACAGCGTCGCGAACCCCAATGGCAACGCCGCGCCCATTTCGGAGGAGCCCAAGGCGAACGCGGACGATGACGAGATGCAGTTCAATATGAACGTCGAGGAGGACCCGACGGAGGCGGATGCGCCAAGGGCAGACGCTAACGGCAAGGGCGCAGGCAGTAACACCAACAAGCGGTCCGCTGATCGTGGGGACGAGGTGTCGGTCATGCCTGAAGGCAATCAGGTCATGATACGGACGATCCCGCCTGACATCGGGCGCGTGAAGCTTGAGGATGTGGGTGTTCTGCGTGTATGGTTTCGTTTACCGCTGATGGCTCCTCAGGCATGCTCAAAAGTCCCCGGGTTCATCTACATTGCTCTCGGTGACCCGCTGCAAAAGCGCAACTACTACCGCGCGGGGTGGCTGCGCTTCCGCGACGACGCCGACATGGGTGCCGTCCTCGCGGAGCTGTCGGAGAAGAAGGTATCTCGCTGTCCCTCCTTGTAGTTGTTCAAGACTAATGCGCTTGCTTGCAGATCGAGGGTTTCAAGCTGCACATCACGCACAACGTCAAGCCGTTCACTAACCGTATCCGGTACGCGCCCGAGGTCTCGAGTCGGCCGGACCGTATGGAAAAGGACTTGGCGAATGCAAAGGCGCTAGCGGCGAAGCTCGAGGGGGATGCGGCGGAGCTGCAGAGGTTGAAGACGGGCGCGGAGTCCACCAAAGGGGGTGAGACCGCAGAGGGAGAGGATGTGTCAATGGAGGTGGTGGATGGTGAGGAGGGCGATTTGGAGCCGCGTGACCGAGGTTCGGAGGCGGTGGAGCGAAGGATTGAGAAAGTGTTGGCAGATATGCGCCAGCAGGGGCTGGTGGATGTGAATGACGAGAAGGCGTATGAGGTCAAGAAGGTGTGTTTCTATTTCTTGCTTTCGTCCGAACAACAAGCTAAGTGAATTCGTTGCAGACTACGGTGTCGCTCGATCTATACCTAGCGTACTTGCGCGCGGCGTTCCACACGTGCTACTATTGCTCGATTATAACAGACCATCTTGAGGAGCTGCAGCGCAAGTGTCTGAAGCATGAGCGTAAGCCGTTGTCAAAGCTCCAGCTGGAGGAGATCAAGGCAGCTGAGGCGGCGGAGAAGGCGGAGAAAGAGAAGAAGGAGGTGAAGAAGGAGGACGAGGGGGAGGAGGCGCCCACCGAGGAGAAGGAGAAGGAGAAGGAAAAGGAGCAAAAGACTCCAGGGAAGGATCGTGGGGATAGGGATTGGAGGCGTACTGGTCTGTTCCGTTTCCTAGACTTGTTTTCACAGGTGCTGATATTTTTCCCACAAGACGAGCGTTGGGTGGAGTGGCTCGATTCTAAAATTGCGCTCTTGATTAACCGTGAGGCGGTTGACCCGCGTGAATATGGCGGGAAAAGCTACGATGAGTATGCACCGATCTTACTTGGGTGTTCCAAGCTAAGTGTGTTGTAGGGAACTAACCAAAGCCGTCGAGCCGTTCTTGAAGCAGGAGGACGAGGGCAAGTTCCGGTGCAAGACGTGCCAAAAGCTGTTCAAGGCGACGTCCTTTGTCGAGAAGCACATCGCAAACAAGCACCCTGAGCTCGTCAAGTCGCTCGATGAGGTGATTATCATTTCCCATTTCACTTTTCAGGTCCGCGGAAACCTTGCTGACTCGTTGTAGATACCCTATTTTAACAACTTTGCGCTCGACCCGCACCGCATCCAACCGTTTGCGCACCCACCACCGATAGTCGGTAATGGGCAAGCGCCGCCGCCGCAAGCGTATGGGATCCAGGGGCCGGCGCATCACGCGGGGGATAATTACGGGCGAGGAGGGTATGGCGGGGGTGGTGGAGGGGGCTCGTATCCCGGGTCTTCCAACTACCCGCCTTCACATGGAGGGGGAGGGGGCTCGTGGGACCACCACGGAGGATATGGGGGCGGACACTCTTCGGGGCGGCGGGACGATGGGCCGAATGGGCGTCGGCTGAGTGAGCGGCTCGGGGGCTTTGCGGAGGGGGCGGGGCTGCCCGCGAAGCCTACCCCGGCTGCGCTGGATTCGGCGCTGGTGAGCGGCAATGGGGGCGGGCGTCGGGGTGGCGGCGGTGGAGGTGGTGGAGGTGGTGTGCGTGCAGGAGGTCCATTGCCACCGCCGCCGCCGGACGCGAAGGAGGATCCACGGGCGGCGGCGGGGAAGCGGGTGAGCTACCACGATATGGATCTAGTTGCGGAGGTTTGTGAAATTTTTGCTTTCGTTGAGCGATGATTGCTTATTGTTCGATTGCAGGGGGATGTTGAATTAACTTACTAGTGTGTAAGACTCTTGACCCTCCACTCCCAGGCGTGCATACATGTAAGATGTAGTGTAGTTGAAACAAGATGGTGCTATTTAGCGTGGGCAGAGCGATACAGCGTGTGGTTTGAGCGTGCGTTTGCCGTAACCTGCATGAAGGGGGCGTGGCTGTTACGAGTTTGCTGTGTAGATCTAAGAATCCCAACTTTCACAATTTCGCGTTCGCGGGGCGACAGAAAAAAAGAGATTTTGCTGCAAAGAAAAAACCCTGCGTTCGTCTGAGGAAATTGCGGCGCTTCAACATTCGCAAGGGCAGGAACCGCAGCTGTATCTCACAATAATCATTTCACGGACTTTCCGAGTCGGTGTTTGCGCGTATTGCATACGGACATTGCCGAGCTTCTATTTGAATTGTCCTGAATTAAACCAGGTCCCTGGTGTGGCTGGCGCGACATGGCAGAGGATCCACTGCGGCCAGAAGTGCTCAACGGCGACGCAGAATGGACCGCAGACAAGGAGCAATCTACATTTACCTTTGTCCGCCGCCAGGACTCGTCCAACCAGCCATCGACTCCGCCGACGCCGATAGACCACCACGACGAGTCTGACATGGAGCCGGAGGACAGACAAGACACCCCCACAAATCCGCCCCCTCGTCAGCATCCCCGGTTTACTCGCGCATTCTCTGTGCCTCAGCTTGGTCGCCTGCAGAATCCGCATCGGAGCGGACGGTCGCCAGCCCATGGCAAGTCGGACCCAGGGACTCCCAGCGCCAGCCAATTCTATGAATTGTCTCTTGAACTCGCAGACATGGTCCAGATGGCAATTCAGACACTGCTACAGATCTCCCCGCCGCAGGTACTCGAGCCAACAGAGCAATTCTCCGCGTGCGCACTATCGGTACCCACCCCCTCCATGTCTGCCATGTTCACCGCCATGCGCAACCTCAACTATTTCTCCGCCAACATGGCCGCGTTCTGCCAGGAGCCGCCAGACCCGGCGCTCGGGCCATCGGGGCTGATTGCGCACACGAACTTTGATCTTGGCGAGCTGCTGCAGAGCGTCGGCGACGTCATGAGCGGCGCCGCGGCCGAAGCGGGCGTAGATCTGGTTTTGTACCATGGCGATCTCAGCTTAAAGTATGCGTGGGTTAGCGGCTCGGAGAGTGGTCTCACTGTCGCCTTGTCTCATGTGGGTGGTCTCGCTTTGTCAATATCAATCAGAGACCTGAACTGGAATAGGTCCTGCGTCAAATCATGTCCGTTGCTCGCGCGGGTGATTCTATCGAGGTCGGGCTCTTTATTGGCTTTTCCCCGGTCCCGGGGCAGGAGATTACAATTTCCGACGACCTCGTAACTGCGGACGCCCTTACCTCGTCGCCCGTCACAGAAGAGGGTCCAATACGCTGCGCTATTCAAATTGCACACAAGTTCGCAGCGTCCAATCCATACGCGACCGAGCCCGAATCTAGAGAGGAACCGCACTTTTCGAGCCTCATTCTCCGACGGCTGCTGCGCCAGATCGGTGGGGCTCTGAAACACGATGTTGCGTCCTCGAGTGGAGGCCGCTCGTGCGAACTGTCGCTGACCCTCGACCGCGCACCTCCGATGAGCATGAGCCCGACTGGGACGCCTGGCAGTGGAACAGAGCCAACGCTCGAGGAGCTGGTCGCTTTTGCCGACACGCTCAAGGGCGCCAAGGTTGCGCTGTATGCGTCGTCCAAGGGCTCTTTCGCTCAACATGTAACGCGTTATTTGGTCGACTGGGGTATGGACGTTAGCCACATGTCCGCCGATGGGGATGCGGACGGCGACGTGCCCTCGGGCTCGCCGAGCCCGACGACGTCTTCTGGGGGTGCGGAAGCGGCGTTGGGCCCGCAAAGACTATCCTTCGTATTTATCGACGATGATGTTACGGTCCTCAAGGAACGATTAGATGCGCTCCGCATCGAGCAGCCGTACCAGCTCACACTCAATCCCAAGCGACCCCCATTCCCACATCATTCCCGCCGCTCGACTACTCAGGTCCCCCAGATCTCCCGCATGATGTCCCCCATGCCCACGTCCACCTCTTCCGTCGTCATCATCCATTTCACAAGTTTGGCGAACTTCAAAGTCGTCAAGGACGTGTTACAGTCAGTCCTTACGTCCTATCTGGGTACATCTGCCCCCGTACCAGAGGTCATGATCGTGCCCAAACCCGCTGGCCCACAAAGGGTTCTTACGCAGTTACACATGGCTGTTACGCGACCGCCTGTAGACCCCTTCTTCTCACCCATCGCCACCTCTCCCGCCACTCCCGCATCCTCGTTCTTGGGATACACTGGTCATCCGTCGAATAGGTCACCGGCCGGTAATCGCCCACCTAGCGCGCGGAGCAACTCGGACCGCTCAAGCAGGGGTGCGAAGGAGATGCTCGAGCGAGCAAACGCAGGGCTCGCGCCGCCCTCTCCGCTCGGCATGTCGAACAACACCGAGTACTTTTCAGAAGACGCGGTGCAACTCGGGTCGACACCATCTTCCGGACTGCTCATTTCCAGTCCGCCTGGGCAGCCAGCGGGCATCTTCTTCAGCCCGCGGGCGAAGACGCCGAAAAAGTCGGCGTTTGGACCGCCGATGGAGAGGCAGCTGGCGCTTCCCTCGAGTCGGAGGACGTCAATATCGCGCGCTCCGTCAGATAACCCAACGTTTTCCTCGTTGCATGAGGTGGCAGAGGAAGAGTCAGTAGAGGAGGCGGCACCGCGCCCACCGTCGAGCTTGTCGATTGAGATACCGTTGACACCTGACGCCATGGATACGACTGTGCCTGCGATAACGAGTGACCCGGTGCCGCCGCCGGTGGGGACAAATAGCAAGGAGGTAGCCGTAGTTGCAGGGCAGCAGCAGTCGGGTTCGCCGTCATCTCCACAGATGGCCAGCCCGACGTTTCGGCGCCCAATGCGACGGCGAACGGCCACGCCCGATAGTAAGGTATTGGAGAAGACCAAGGCGGCGCCTGACGTCGATATCGTGCCCCCAATTAGCGTTCTGATCGTCGAAGGCAGGTTCATCTTCTAGTCTGAATTTTCCCCATTTTTGACGGCGGGAGATAGACAATGTCGTCAATCAGATGCAGCTGGCTGGGTTCATGCGGAAGAAGAAGCTCAAGTTCCAGGTTGCGAAAAACGGGCTCGAGGCGGTGGAGAAATGGAAGACGGGCAATTTTGATCTTATTCTGGTAAGCGCCTTGTTCGCATCGCTCTCTCTTTTTCTAACCGAGAAATTCTGGAAGATGGATATTCAAATGCCCGTCATGGATGGGATCGACGCTACGAAAGAGATTCGACGGCTGGAGAAGCTGAACGCGGCCGAGGGGTATCCGCCCGCCAGTCCGAAGTCGAACTCTGCGCTGAGCTTGTCACCGTATACGACCACTGGCGCGTCGCCGTACCGCTCCTCCGTGATCATTGTCGCGCAGACGGCATCTTCTCTGAACAGCGACAGGGTCAAAGCGCTCGCGGCGGGGTGCAATGACTTTTTAACCAAGCCGGTGAACCACCATTGGCTGAATAATAAGGTCACGGAGTGGGGGTCGATCAAGGCGCTGCAGATGTGGGCGGATATGCCACCGTTGGGAGGTCAGCAGCAGAATGGGCTGGCCCATAATGCGCAGGCGGTTGCGGAGCGACTGCATGTGCCTGAACCTAATGGCAAGCGGGTGGCGAAGGTAGAGCCGGAGGCAGACGTAGACGCATCAACATCGGCCGGGATAGTCTCTGCGTCGACGACTGGGGTAGCCTCATCGACGTCGTCTGCATTCTGGAGCCCCGGGATGCCCTCGCCTGTTACATTCTGGGAGACGTTAGGGATCCCGGAGCCTGCGCACAAGCTGGCCGACGCGCTACCGCTGCAAAATACTAACCAAAACTCCCCCGACTCACCATCTTCCTCAGGAGGCGAGTCTGGTTTTCTCTCTCTTGAACTGTCGTTTGCAACTCATTTTCTGTAGACACGAAAGAGTCGTCCGAGCCTGCCCCTAATCCTGACGTGTCCGCGGACGTCCCGCGTATGTCCTAGCGGTTTATTTTTTCCTGAAACTTTCTGACCACCTTTGTATTTGCAGCCGATTCGGCGCCACCGTCAGATATCCTTCCTGGACGGTGACGGTGTTGGGCGATCCTCGGAGTGATACTGGGGTGGCTGGCGGCGTTGCCCGTCTGGTATCCCATTTCGCTGAGGATCGCCGTGTCTCTACGGCGGTATATCGCTAGCTCTGTTTGACACTCCGTACATACACGTTCCTTTTCGTCGTATTTTTTTCTGGTTCCTGCAGGGTTGTGATACACGTGTGGAGAATTATTGGCTATTGCTACCGAGGTGTTAAGCTTTTATGGACGGCATCTGCCGCGATGAGATCAGTTCGGCGGTTCAATGTGCAGCGGCGTCTTTCAGACCAAGTTTGGCTTCACTGCTTTCACCCCGCCATGTCCTCACCCTCGCCCATGGCCATAGGCCGTCTTCTCAATGAATCGCCCTCGTATCCTCGCCATACGGAGTCCTATGAACGGCACCCCCAAATTGTACAATATGAAAGGCACAATCTACGCTATGAAGCGCCGCAGAATATGCACTGGCCGCAGCAACAACCTTACGCACTTTCATCCCCCGACCGGCTGGTACATTCTCTAGGCACATCGGCCAACGATTCCTCGATGGCAACCGCGGTGCCTTCATCGAGTGCGGGGCCTTCATGGAACGCGAATCATTATCAGGTCCAAGAGCCTACGACGCGCGCCAATTCTTATCTTCCAGACTTCAGTTTCTTCGGCCAGGGAAACGAAAACTCCTCCATGAGGAGAGTGATAATCAGAGACCCAGGTCCCTCAGTGCACTCTGAGCAACGGATGCCCGCGTCGCTGGACGCCTTTGTGGCCGACTCCCGTCAGTGCACGACTACCTCCATCCGAGCTGCCATTGATCAGGTATCAGATGAGACTCAACCCCAGCCTCGGTCCCCGCCGTCCAGTCACTACCAGCGAATAACTACAGAATCAAGTTCCTCCAGTAGAGCTTCTTCCATCGACCTTCAGTCCGCACGGCAATACCAGGAAGTCGAGCGAGCCTCTGCTCGCCTAGTCGCCAAAGAAACCTCCAGCTCCCCTCCAACCGATAATACTCGTACATACCCCGCGCGCATGGGCGAAATTGATGGGCGCGCGGCGACTGCGAGCGGGCAGCCACAAGACCAAGTACGTCTTCGCCACGTTTACCCCGCGTTCTGAATGAACCCTGATCGAACTGGTCCCCAGCGGAAACGCGGTGTTATCAGTATCGAAGACGCGGAGGAGCCTCCAAAATCGAAACGGAAGCTGAGTGCTAAGCCCAGAGGAAAGACTGCATCGGGTTCGTCCAAGACCTATTCTTTACCTCAACCTCGCTCTGATGCTGTTATTTAGGCCCGAATAAGCGCAGTGGGTATACGCATAAGAAACGTAGCGAGGCTGCCCAAACAGCCGCCTTAAGCGGTAATAAGTGTTTCATCTTGTTTCCAGAATTGTCTGAAGAATCCCTAGATCGTATTCCGGATAATATGTACACGTTTGCCCCGAGATCCAAGGGCAACGAAGGTAAGCTACTCCGATCCTGACATATGTCCCAGAAAGCTGATTTCGTTATTACAGGGTACGATGTCGTGCGAGTCAAATTAACCCAGAGGATAAATTGCATGAGAGATATCCAAACCTCGCGATGCATGTCGAACCGCTACAGGCACGAAGGCTTCTCCAAATGTGTTGCTTGCACCCGCCGCTGGCAGGGAGATACCTGCCGCTTCCAAAACATTCGATCCTTCCTTCGGGACAGTGGTGGGCAATTGACGGGCATGTCTTTCACCGAAAAGGCAGAGGACTTGCCGCAGGTCCTTTTGGATTACCCAGCTCGATGGAATATTCCGCTTGACAAGGCCCACATCGATGAGACCAAGGTACGTTTTGGTATGCATTTTAACTACCGCCGCACTCTAACTCCGCCGCAAGAAAATAAGCGCCGCTGCGTTACTGCCCACCCTCCGCGAAGAACTGGAGCACATCCAATTGGATGAGGTCGTATACAGGCCCAGGGAGAACGAGGTCCGCGCTACGTGTGGTAATCCTATTCACAGCTTATTTTTCTTACACGCTGACGCACCTATCCCAGACACCTGCATCACCTCGATTTTCTGCTGTTCCTGGATGTGTCGCGTTTGTGGACGCGAGGCGTGCTCTGATTGCTTCAATCAAATCAAAGCCCTCACAATCGAGCTTCCTGCGGGCGCCTCGCAAAACGAGATCGATGAGCGGAGCGCACGCCTCGAAAGACAGCTACATCTGAATCCTGGCTTCCTCTCGTGTTTGAAGCGGCATGACCATGGTGCCAGACATTTCTCGCCCATGACGCGGTTTGCCCGCAGTGAGCTGGAGACGACGATTCAGGCTATGGAGAAGCTTTTGCTCGAGGATGGGACGACTGCCGATGGTCCGTCCGGCTTCATCGAGAGGCGTTCAAACCATGCCTCGACGTCGAATCGTAGCTGCTCGCCTACATCGGACGATGCGTCTTCGCCTTCCAGTGATTCCGATATCACACTGGTCCCCGCCGATTTCTCTCCTCCCGTCGACGCCTTCTCTGAGATCCCGTCGCACGAGATCATGCGCTTCAAGGACTCCGAGCTCACCGAAGAAAATTTCCGCCAGTTCTGGGCCAAGGGACAGCCGCTGCTCGTTATGGATGCAGGGAAGAAGCTCAAGATCGATTGGTCGCCAGAATATTTCATGGAGGAGTACGGCTCGCAGAGCTGCCTGATCATCGAATGCCAAACAGAAGAGAGTAAGCGGATTACGGTCGCGGAGTTTTTCCGGGACTTTGGGAATTATGAGGGGCGGGAAGGGTGCTGGAAGCTCAAGGTCGGTCTTAAGCAGTTACTCTGAGCGAGGCGATATTTATTGGGTATGGTAGGATTGGCCGCCGGAAAGCGATTTCAAGACCGCCTTCCTCGAGCTCTACGACGATTTCAGCCAGGCGGTGCCGATCCCGAACTATGTCCGCAGGGATGGGGTGCTCAACTTTGCGTCGCACTTCCCGCTCAATACGATTGGTCCTGATTTAGGTCGGTTATATTTGTTTTGGGGTGTATTCTTTCCCTTATAATGGCGGCCTTCTCAGGCCCAAAAATGTACAACGCCCACGCGAACCGGGAAGATGTCGGCACCAAGGGCTCGACGCGGTTGCATATGGACATGGCAGATGCGCTCAACCTCATGGCGTACGCTGCGCCGGGACCCAACGGGGAAGAAGGATGCGCGGCGTGGGATCTGTTCCGCGCAGAGGACAGTGGTGCGATTAGGCGGTTTTTGAAGTCAGAGTTTGCGGTTACGGGGCTGGACCCGATTCATAGCCAGCAGGTGTATCTGGACGATGAGAAGCGGCGGCAGCTTTATCAGGAGTACGGGGTGAAGAGCTTCAGGGTATATCAGAAGGCTGGGGAGGCGGTGTTCATACCAGCGGGGTGTGCGCATCAGGTATGTTGCGAACGATCTTTTTCTTGTTCTGGTTTGCTGAAATTTCTGACAGGTTCGTAATTTGAGCGACTGCATCAAGGTCGCGGTCGATTTTGTGTCGCCGGAGAATATCGAGCGGTGCGAGAAGCTGACCCAGGAGTTCCGTGAAGTGAACTACCGCCAGGCGTGGAAGGAGGACGTGCTCCAGCTGCGCACCATGATGTGGTTTGCGTGGCTCTCGTGCTGTCAGCAGGAGGAGAAGATGGAGAAGAACGGGGCTTGAACCGTTTTTTTTTCTTGGTTTCCGGCAGAATTGAATTGAATAGTACATGTTGTATTTTCTAGCTGTGAAGAAATGTAACACCTACCATGTACCTGTTGAGTTCTTGAAGTCTTGAGCATTCGGGAATCTCCGCGGGCTCTGTTTGGCTGCGCGTTCCGATCTGCACAGCGCGCGTAGTTCCGCTAATTAACACCTGCTTCCACTCAGCGCCCACTTCAACCTCACCACTACCACCTACACACGATGGCGCTGAACTGGACGATGCTCGGCCCGAACAAGGCGCCCGTCCCACTGCCCAACGAGATGACCATCACGACTATCGAAAGCGGAGCAGAGATCATCTTGAGGATTCCCGACGCACCGCCGAGTGCGGGGGCTGTTGCGGGTGGCTCGGGGGGATCCAGGACGCTGAAGGCGACGGGGAAGGTTACGGTTACGGACCAACGGGTGCGCGGATTGTTGTTGTGGATATCGGTGGAATGCTTTGCTCATCCAAGAGCAGTTCATCTTCACGAGCTCGTCGGATCCTGCGTTTGAGTCGCTTTCGGGTGAGTGTTTTGCTTTCTCTCTTCTCGACTGCCTTGAGCTCCGTGTAATCATGATACTAATTGTTCGATGATCTCATGTGTTCTGCGATAACAGTTCCCCTCCCTTCGATTCTGTCCACGAAATTCGAGCAGCCGACGTTCGGCGCGAACTACTTTACGTTCGACATTCGGCCTGCGGCGGATGGGGGGCTGACCAATGGGACGACGGCGGAAGTGCGCTTCAAGGACCAGGCGATGTTTCAATTTGTTGCCACATTGGAGAAGACGCGGGAGCGGGCGATCTATATGAAGAGGCAAGAGGTAGAGAACGAGGAAGGGCCGCGTGCGTATAATTCCTTCGTTCAGGATCATGCTCTATTATACTGACGCCGTTTATTTTGCTTCATGTAGCGGTGTACACCACGCCAGCAGAGGGCAGCTCCACATCGTCCGCGGGCGTCAATACCGTCCCGGTCGACAATCCTCCGGGCTATGAGGTCTGAGTGTAGGTTGATTCTCGGGCGTGTCGTTGGATGGACCAGGTAGTTAAGAGCAGTGTATATCTAATGTAGTAGAGCAATCTGGAGTATGGTTTACTTATTCTGAATATCCGCACTGAAGTCGTTAGATGTTGCCGTCGGTGAGCCCGTAACTGCTGGTCCAACCTGGTCTTTTCATGAGCGTGTAGTGCGTTGTCGAATTTGTGGTCAGCGCAGTGCAGGAAAAAAGCTAAATCATTAGAGAAGTTGAGTTACATCTATGCGAGGAATTCTTCAATCCTGCTGCATGAGAAACAAGACGTTCGAAGCCTCGAAAATGTGAGACGTTGCAGCTGGCGTAGCGTGAGCCGTTCTCCCGAGGTCGGAAGACTCTAATTGACACGGAGGACACAGGCGTGTAAGAGTTGGTCTTGGGTTTCTGGCCCGACTGCTTATCCGTTGCAGCGGATGTTCGTCGTCTTCAGGGTGTGTGTGTTTGTGGCTCCGACGAATTCGTTCAAGTTCGTTCAAGCTTGGAAACTTACTTTCTATCGCGTTGCTGAACGTGGTCGGAGAACGTTACCCGTCGACGTCTTTTGAGTTGAACCGGTGGTACCAGCAGGCAGCGCGAAAGGGCAAGTTCAGTGGAGTCGTGAACGACCGTTTCCGTCGAAACTTGCTTCACGACATGAGACGAGTGGAACCGGTAGACCGACTCCCTCGACGCGAAGCAACGCTTCTCGTTCTGCAGATGGGCCGTGGAGCGCTCTTGGTAGCGGCGCGGGTGTGTGTGTAATTGCGGTTTGTTGGCGACGCATATTCATTTCTTTTGGTCCGCTTCGCTCGAAACGGGAGTTGTTGAACGAGCCATGTAGAAACGACGCGCGCAATGGTGACGAGAGACGCGAACCTAAACTTGCGCCGCTCGCTAAAATTTCCAAGAGGTGCTTGATCTCTGGATCAGCCACTAAAATCCCACGACCCCCCCCCCCAGAAAAGGGAATTCCATCAGTTGTCAGCGGTTGTCAGCGAGAAATTATATTCAATGAGAGTTCAAATGCATGTTTTTTTGTCGCGGAATTTAATCCTATGCCTCCTGATACACTAACTCGAAAGTCCCCGACTCTTCATTGCTGAAAGGAATCCGCAAAGTCGACATGAAAAGTCGCGGCCATCAATAATTGATCACATCATCGTCAACATCAAAGTATAGAAATCCAGAGATCAAGCACCTCTTGAAAATTTCTGTTTTCTTCCGGCGATCAAATTTGGGGGATGCGCATCATTGGCGGAGGCAGTTGTAGATAGAGAATTGGCAGCTGGATTGGCCAATCGCGTTGCGTTGCGTTGCAATGTAAGTCTGGATCCTTTGCAAGCTTTCCTCTGGTTGTCGATTTCCGTGTTGCGCAGAGAATTGTTGAACAAACTGGACGCCGGTTGCTCCGAGTTTTTGTCGTCATTCTTCTCTTACCGTCACACGGGGGAAGATTGGAATTCCAATTTGAACAACGCATATGCAGCCGTGGTGCCGAACCCCTTCTTTCGGCTCTTAACGGCACCCTGCCGAAATAATTCTCCTGGTTGTTCATTAGCGGATCTCCGAGGTCAACATGTTGACTCTGGACTCTGCGACGACGATTTGACGCGCACAAGGGTGACCGCCGATTAGTTTGCAACCAGTGTATGGCCCAGTTTCAAAACATCGCAACAGCGGACGGTATTTGTATCAAGTTGAGCTGTGCGATTGGTGGATGTGATGGGATGTTCTAATTTAGGAACAGTTGTTTACGCCTGTTATCATACACACTTTTCAAGTCGTATACAAACTTTCAAGGAGAATATAAAATGTGCGGCTTGTGGACACAGAGTATGTGTCCCACAGGCAGATAATAAGGGTGGATAACAGGAGGTGGGGGTCTCGGAGTGGACATATCGTCATAGAGACAGCGAATAGATCACATACCGGTGTGGCCGATATCAGCCCGAAAGTGTGGATCGGTGCTGTCGATACAAAACCCTTGTCGCCATCAGTTCCCTTCACCCTTCGTTCCCCTTCCCTTCTTCTTCTTCGCCGTGCCTCGTAAGTTCTTGTTTTCCCCCTTGCGCCCCCGCTCATTCCGCAGGCGTTCTCTGGCTGCCCGGTTGCACCTCTGGTCCATCGCTTGCGATACACTTCACACGTTCCTTAAAAAGCAGGCTCTTCCTCTGGTAGCTCTTTCAATTCAAAATGCGTTACTCCTCCTCTCTCCTCGCCGCCGCTCTGGCTTCTCCCCTCGTTGTGTCTGCTGCCCCCATCCGCGCCCGCGCCGCCTCGGCCACAGATGCTCTCGTTTTCCGTGCGTTGCTACGCCCCCCCTTGCCGGTTAATCCCTCATTCCCTCTCCACAGAGTTCGCCAACGTCCTGGAACAACTCGAGACCACTTTCTATCAGCAGGGAATTGCAAAGTTCCAGCAGTCTGATTTCCAGGCGGCCGGCTTTTCGTCCGCCCTCATCGCCACCCAGACCTTGACGACCATTCAGAGTGACGAAGCCACACACACCACCGTCATCCAGCAAGCCCTGAAGGACAACGGCGCAACCCCCCTCACTTGCAACTTTGACTTCAGCTCGGTGCTGACCGATGTCCCCACCATGGCTGCAACTGCCCGGGCAGTAGAGTATCTTGGTGTCTCTGCATATCTTGGTGCAGCAACCCTCCTCGATGACCCCGTCCTCCTGGATTCCGCGGCCTCTATCCTCACCGTTGAGGCCCGCCACCAGACCTTGCTCAACATCCTGGCTGGCGCTTCATCGATCCCGCAGGCCTTCGACATCCCCCTCACCCCTCAGGAGGTTTTGTCCGTTGCGGGTGGATTCATCACTGGCGACTGCCCCACTGGTATCACCCGTGAGTTTGCTTTTCCGAACAAGAGCGGCAAAGATTGACTGTTCACAAGCCACCAACACTCTCACCGTCACCAACACTGCCCCCCTCCAGCCGGGCGACCTGGTCACCGTCTCTGGCGCGAACATTTCTGGCACTGACGTACGTCTCGCGCCCTTGAAGGAATCAAGGATCTGATTTTTACTCCCAACAGAACCTTTTCTGCAACATGATGGTCGGCGGCGCACCGTTCTCCATCAACCTGCCCCTGGCGAGCTGCAACGTGCCCCAGGGCATCAACGGTCCCGTCGCTCTCTGGATCACCAGCGACCAGCAGCCGCTTGCCAACAACGTCGTTGACCGCGCTACCACGCAGCAGGTCGCCGGGCCCGCAATCCTCTTCATCGACAGCCAGCCCGAGATGCTCGGCGCGATGGTCCGCGGCTCCAGCTCTGGCAGCGCGGGCTCCAGCACCTCGACGACCACGATCTCGCCTGACCAGGCGTCCTCGATCATTGCTGGCGCCGCGGCGACTGCGACCAGCGGCGGCAGCAGCAGCGGTACTGCCAATGGTGCTGCGGCCCCGGCTGCGCCCGCGTCGACGCCCCTGCCCAATAACTTTACTGGCACATCGCCCGACGGGAAGGTCACCGTGAACGGTCTTACCATGGTGGCGAACCCCAACCTCTCCGGCTCCGCCACGGACAGCTCGAGTGCAACAGCCACGGACAGTTCGAGTGCGAGCTCCACGGACAGCTCGAGCGCAAGCTCCACGGATACCGCCAGCGCCGCCGCGACCTCGAGCAGCTCCTGATCGTTGTCTCTGCACGCATGACGGACATTTCACGCTACGTGGTTACCAGACTGGGGTTTAATTTTTTGCAATGTACGGACAGTGAAACGGACCAGGCACGATGATACCACAACCAACCCAGAGCTTATCCACCCATCCTTTCATGAATCATATTTTTGAGCGCTAGATGCTCTCATCCCTCATCCCTCCTCCCCCGACGCATTTTTAGTTTGTCAACGATAAAGCAGCTTACCCTTAATATGCCCTCTTTTTTTACCTCTCATTTGTTTGTGAAGTACAGAAACAGAGCGACGCGATTCACTACCATCCTCGTTTTTATTTGGGAAGGGGCCGGGATACCGTACCACTAGAGTAGGTGTCCTATTTACTTGCTTTCAATTTGTTGTACAGTACCGTACGAGATACCATACTGCAAGTCGAAATCGAGCATATTTTCAGCCCTAGACGTGCGAATGCTCGGACTGGATGCAAATACGAGATTGGCTACTGATGAAAGAGAGGGCGAGAGCTGCCGGACGCGACAACGACGACAACGACGCGGTCGAGGCCCTCATAAAAACAGGGACGCGATCTTGTTGATCAATTGTACGGAGGTGGTTACGCTGATTCGTTGCATCCCATATCCATATGTGGTTCCAAGCGTGGCCATAAATAGAAGTACATAGACTACACTTGACGAGATATTAATAAGTTTGAGCGGAGGTAGGGAAGTGCAAGGAATACGCGGAGACGCAGGGAAAAAGAACGCAACAGCCGCGTTCAATCATCGTCGCTGTCCTCGCTCGACGAAAATTCTTCGTCACTAAAGCCCACGAGCGATGAAATGGGACGTATAGGCGTCGCCGCCGAGTCGAGGGCCTGCGGCAGCGCCGCTGCGAGGAAGTCCTCTTGCTCCGAGCCCTCCTCGTCCTGTTCCTGTTCCTCTTCCATCTCTGCCTCCATCTCCATCTCGAGCGTCCGCTCAAACTCGTTCATGTCGATCTCCCCCGGCGTCTCCGCGTCCGGCGGTGGTACGGCGGCGGCGACCTCGTCCCAGTCGTCTTCCTCGTCCGAGTCGTCTGCGACCGCGATGGGGGAGGGCGCGGAGGGAGGTGGTGCCTTGCTGCTTTGTGCGTGGGGCGCGGGGGGCGGGACCCAGATGCCAGAGGAGGAACCGGGGAGGGAGAACGCCACGGGAGCCGGAACGGGGGCAGGCGGCGCCGGCGCAGTATGTTTCGCGCGCTTCATAGCAGGGCGCCCAAACTCGAGGTCCTCTTCGTCTGCGTCGACTTGAACAGGAGGCAGCACAGATTGTGGAGGTGGTGGTGGCGCCGTTGTTGCCGCCGGCTTCTTCTTGCGCTGTGGTACGGGTTTCGTCGGCCGCGGCGCGACGGGTTCGGGGCGCTGCTTGGGCGCAGGTGCAGCCTTTGCTGGTTTGGCCGGCGGCGGTGGGGGAGGCGGAAGTACGGGCACGGGTTCGAGGTCTTCTTCCTCTGACTCTTCGGGCACGGCAAAGAAATGGCTGGGCAGCTCGTCGTCGATATCGCCCTCCGCATCGGCCTCTTGTGAGAGGCGTGTCGCCTCCGTGTCGGTCTCAAGCTTCGGGGTTGAGGCGGAGGACGCGGGTAAAGCTAATTCGACGGTACCAGTATTAGTACACTGCTTCGCCGGAAACATACCCGCGAGACTTACAGGCGGCATGGGCTTTGTGGCCATAATTGAGAATAATGGAGGATTCAAGCTTCTCTAGTTTATAGGACTAGAGTCGAATCTGAGTTAACAGCAGCATAAGGAGTAGGAGTGTTCCGCGCACCCCGGTCTCTTCGTCATAAATTAGGATGCAGTCCACTTCCTTTACGGCGGCCTCTGTCCCTGTATATACATGGGTCTCGCCAGGCTAGGGTCCGCGTAAGATGCAAGAGAAAATCCTGGGAGGGTGGCGGCACCAACCTGCGAACTAGGATGCTCTACGATTATAGTAGAACTCGTGGCATCTTTCGCGCGATTAATCTGGATGCTGCCGGGTTTTGTCGTTTCCACAGACGGAGGCCTGAAATTGTCTGAGAAGCATGAGACCGAGAGCCAAGTTTGGAGGAGAGGGAGGGCCACGGACAGCGAAAGGAATAGAAATCCTTCTCAGGTGGACCGGTACGCTTCACCTGGGGCGGGGGCCCGCCTTTGCGCGCCTTGAGAGCCTTGTTGAGGGAGGGGCCGATCTGGACTTCGTGGGTGCCCTTGGGGATCCAGGATTCAGCAGACGAGGCCATGGCGGAGGACAAGGTGCCGAAGCAGTGATCGACAAACAATTCTCTAGCCCCTTTTGGCAATCCTCCTTTCAACCACAATAGTCCTCGGCGGAAATTGCACGGGGACACGGTATCGGAAGCCGCCGCGGAAACCGAGAATGAAGTGCATTAACTGCGGGGAGCAAAATACTCGAGAATGGCGGACGGACGGAGGGGAAGACTGATTTGCGATGAGTCCGTCTTCTTGTCAACTTGCGTTAACGCTGGTACACGGCGCCGGGTATGCTTGAACCGGCGACGTCGATGTGCCCCCACAGGCGAATCAGAAACGTCTACGAAAAAAAACAATGACCCCCGCCGAAAGCATGCACCAACTGTCATTAGAGCGACGAAGTATAACCGGCATCGACCGCTCTCCATCTCGCGCGCGCCATTACTACCAGGCCCAACGGCACAGATAGCATATCGTACGTGGATTCGCAGCGTATGGACCCCAGGCTGGACTATGTGCAGCATTCTTCATGCTATGAGCGCAAGCGGAAACGCCTCCGCCTCCAGCACCTTTGGAAGAATGTTTTAGGTTTTGTTGTATGTACTTTTTCGACGCAATCTTTCGAATTTTCTTCATAGTTTGATTCTTTTCTCTGGTCGTGACCTTTTCCCCCTGCCCAGTTGGGCACTGTCTCGATTATTCAGACGTTCTGTGCAATCAACGGTATAAAAGTTACTGGTGTTGTGGGTGAGACGCGTGCCCGCTCGCCCAAAGAAACAGTTGGCTGCTTGTATGCGGAATTGTCTGCTTATTCGTCTGTGTACTCGGCCCCGAACTCAAACGTGCATCCCAACGTTAACCCCGAACTCGTGCGTCGTGCTCGAACATTGTTACAGCACGTACTCAGGCTCTTCCGCCGCATCTAGCCCACGCCCGCCCGCCCGCCTCGCCCTCTTCGGCGCACTTTCCTCCTATTTGAAATTTGAAGGTCCAGCGATGAAGTCGTTCGTTCAACTCCATCGCCACTGCAAGCCCCTATCTCCTCCCAAATGGGAAATACTTCCGCCGATGACAGCTTCTGTCATGGGGGAAATAAATTGTCCAAGATTTCGCCAACCAGTGCGCGGGACAAGGTGCAAGACTCAGGTCGCCAGATCCGAGTCCAAAATAGGATTATCATCTTCCAAGAGACGCGACGTGTCAAGTTCGTCAAGGCCTCAAGGATTTCGACAAGATTAAGACTTCAACTCAAGGCCGCAGGCGTTTCAAGATCGACACCTCAAGCAACAATACTTCAAGATCTCAAGGCCTCAAGTATCAAACCTCAAAGCCAAGCTCAAACACCAAGACTAGTTTTTTGTAGACAGACCGCAACGCTACAACATAATTTGCTCCTACCTCGCAAAGTTGTGGCCCCAAGACACTATAGCAAGAGCTTAACTCGAGAAATGCGGCCACAAGTTTGAACGTTTAATAAGACCTGGTGAGTGAACAAAGCCTTCAGCGGGTGAAGTTCAACCTTGTTGGGCTCGCCACCCTCGCCAAGATTGAAGAGGGCGCAAATTATGACCGAGAACAAGCATAAATTTATCAAGGGCCCCATTTACGTCCGGATTCCGTCGAGGGGCTTTGACCCCCCGAAATTCATTCCTCCTTTCCGCCTGTAATTTGCTTGCGGAAAATCTGCCGGAGCTTGGGTGAACTTCAAGTCACTTACATGCACCGTACGACATAGAGGGAATTCGGGGCGCATCCAAGTATCCCTTGTCACTTCCTCTCCTAATTTGTGCAGGTCTGCTGGGCGGCGGTCAGTATGTCACAGAGACTCGAAGGCCGCAAAGGCTGCGATAGTGACGTACCCACGGTTGAATTATTTCGGGCATCTCGGCCATGTTGAAATGTTCTGCAGTCGAGTTCGCCTTGATTTCTTCACGTCGCCCACACCACACTTACAACTTGCGAGGTACGAGCAAAAAAATTGTAGTGTCTGTCTACGAGAGACTACACCACACTGCTTACCACTCGTGTTTCCGGTGAGAGCTTGACCATTATCTTCGTCTCTCACCACGCGCATCGGTCGCAAATTAGATCCTGCGACAAAGGACAGTACAACTACGTGGGGAAATTCGGCTTCTATCTCTTTTAAAAATCACTCGGATTGTAAGTGTCGAGTTGACCCAAGGGGGAGGCCGTAGTCCTTAGCTACTGGCGCACCCCCCCCAGGTTCCTCAGGCTGTAAGGGGGGCGGTGTCCCACGATATGTGTTGTTTCAACTGTGGTGACCTGGAAACATGGTGCATGATTTCGGAGTGGTCGATATTCTAGCTGGTTGCATGTGTCTACTTACTGCTCTAGTGGCAGAGGTTGCGAGAACCATTACAACACTATGCAGTCTAAGAGAGCGCAGGCCTAAATATTTAATCTTGACGACAAGTCGGGGGTTGGTTCTTTGTGCGTCCCTCTAAACCCTCTTGTGATTGAGCGGATTCTTTGCACAGATTCTGAGTCGGAATTTCTAGCGCTTCAGACACCTTGTATAAACCCCTCAATGCCAAGGTCGTTTTCATCCTTATAGCACTGACCCGACTCCTTTTCCGAATCTGACCGACGGCTAACACAAGTAGTTAGCTGGAGAATCGCACCTCATAAACCCTCTCTAAACCCTCAGCAATCCTAGCAATTTTCGCAGCCTAACCCGGCCTATAGGGAGTTCCCGAATGAAATTGGACGCGATTAATCTGCATTCAACCGGTATTATAGCTTGAATGGAGTGTATTAATATTTTGTGGCGCGTTGCCGTCGCGTCGCCCCTGACGGGCTCCAACGGGTCACGTGGTCGAGCTTCGGCCAGACAAAACTTGCGCAACAATCCGTAACGTCGACTGGCACACCAATGGACGCGGCCAAAGCTAGCGACGAAACTCGCCCGCCCAGTGGTCCAAATACCACGATATTCGCCCAACTTCGCAATTTCAGCAATCTCGCAGTTCCTTCCATCGGCGCTTTGTTCAACTCCCCTGCTTCGTCTCCATCCTCTTCCTCGCACAACCTTCCCTTTGAACCCCACAATGCCTTGGATCTGACCAGACCACCCGCTCAGATGAGCAGAAAGGGTGGCAACACGGAGGAAGTTCTGACCCCAACCCCAACTCGCCCTCCATCGCCTCGCCGCTTTCCTGGCGTCAAGAACATCTTCACCAACCTCGCCTCTCGCGGCTCGCGTAATCCACCGCCACTCGTCCGGTTTCCCGAGACGCAGATTTTTGTGGAGGAAGACGGGGACGACAAGACCCCGCGCTACGAACCACTGACCTCGCCCCTCGGCTCTGAATTCATCGCATCGTCGGAGTATTCCCATCAGCTTGGGCATTCGGGGTCTCGATACAGCTCCTCCGAGTACCAGCAGATTTCGCCCTCCGACTCCTATGGATCATCTTCCGAGCTCGACGACACCCCGCCCCTCACTCCCGAGTCCCTCCTCGCTGATATCTCTCTGTTGTCCCCCGCCTCAGAGAATGTTGAACTAGGCTATGCGTACCACTACTACAACGAAGGAGACGGACCCGAAGCTAGATACATGCGCACGCAGATTGACGAGCCCGACGAGCAGTACGCGTACACGCGCCCGCACTCAATGGAAATCAAGGAGGGAAAGAAGCCTGAGCGTCCCATCGTACGTCGCATAGGCTCCAACAGCACTCATATTAAAGCCGTAGCCGCATCTTTGAATCTCCAGGACTTTGACACGCTCCTCGCAGACATTTCTAGCGACGCCGACGGCCCTGACTCGGCACTGCTCACCACTGGCGACGTAAACGCGGACGGAAGCGTCATCATTGAAGACGACAAGGATGAGTGGTACGGACTGGAATACACGCTGGAGTTGAGCACCCGCGAGCGTCGTGCATCTGAGACTCACTCGTTCTCCGGCGGGGAGCATTCCAAGGTCGGTTTCCGTGCGCATCCCCGCTGCGTTTTTAACGCGGTATAAATTGTATCAGAGCCGTGAATCGTGGGCTGCGATCCACCAGGGTACGGTCCATCCCTTCTTCGAGGACGAGGAGTACTACCAGTGGAAGAACTGGCACCGCTACCTCGACCACCAGGACGAAAAGCGCAAACACCGCAGAGGCCGTGCGTTCAAGATGAACGCCAAGGAGCTCGCGTGGTTCTATGCGGATGAGATGCACACCAGGGATTTCATGTCCTGGCAGGCGGTATGACTCCAATTGTATCTCTTTCTTCAGCGCTGGATGACCGTTGCAGGAGGTGTACGGCGCAGTTAGTAAGGATGTGTTTGAGCGCCTTGCGATCCTTGAGGCTCACCGACCTGTAAGTCGACCTTCTAGTATCCACAGCCGCCACTCACGCCTCGAGGATATCAGGACCCTTATTACCCGCCGATGAAGCACGACATGGGGTGGTACCTCAAACGCTCGCGCTCCGTTGCGTCGCTCCGCGAGCTCCGCCCTCTCCCAGAACCAGCGCTACAGCTTCCAAAACGATTCCCTAGCCGCAAGAATTAGATCAAGCCCGAGAAGTATATGTATACGGCGCTGCACAGCCCGAGAAGACTATCCCGCACGACCCAGACGAAGAGAGACGAGTAGATGCAACGTGTATTTTTTCCTTCCTCCTTCCGACAAAAGGCGAAGTCATGCTTCTTCGCAGCGACTCGCATTTATTGTACATTTTTTCTTGTAACCAAAAGTCCATGTTTGTAACTGCAATACGGAAGTAAATTATACGCTTTTCCCGGCCATCCTGCATTCGGAAGCCTGTTATGATAATGCAGTTACCATAAACGGCGTAATCCAAGTCTGCGAGCAAGCCGACTGGACGACACTACAAGAGGAGCAAGCGGTGTTGACCTGACCCCAAAAATCAGGTTGCAGATTCCGCTTCCGTATATCCTGAAAGCTCGTATGTTCGGCAGGGCTGATGCTGCCTGCACCGATTTAATCCACTTTGAGATTCCCAGTCGAAAATCTGGCGCCGCCAATCAATCCCTAGATCTCGTCAGAGACCCGAGCGGCGAGCACTCAAGTCGGATTCCAATCCCTCCGGAAAATATGTGGCGCCAAATCCCGTCCACGCTGAAACGGTTGTTCGGGCGGCTGTATTTCCTCTCCATTGAACTCCTCCTCGGCTCTCGGTTCCGGTTCCGGCGCCCACCCGTTCGCCTGGCTCTGGTCGTGGGTTTGAAGCCTATATACATTTATTTATGAAAGGGAATCATAGAAGGAAGGAAACGCTAACGCACAGCTCATGCAACGACAAGAACTTGTTGATGTGGGCCCGCAACGTCTGCGCCGCGTTCTGCGCGCTGGGGAGTGGCGCCGCGCAATGGTCTGGCGTGAACTCAACTTCGGCGTATTCATATCCCGCTTGGTTGAGGATGAGGCGCGAAGCGGCGATGGCGTCGCGGATAGAGAGGAATGCCACTGTCGCGGTTCTGAGCAACGGGTGAGTTTATCATCGCATGGTGAGAAGAGGGAGGCACATACGCAGGCGGCTGGAACTCCACCCTCTCCACCGCTCCATAGCGCTCAAAGGCACGCCGGACGGCGTCGACGGTGCGCTCGGGTGTGTTGATGACGCGCAGACATCTCGAGGCTCCGTGCGCAACGCTTGCCGCTATATGTGGTGCCAATGCCGTCAAATGTGGTTTGTCCTCTTTCATTTGCACGGAGAGGCGCTGCCCCGCAAGAGTGATGCCGTGGTATATGGCGTAGCGCGAGAAGGCGATAGCCTTTTCGTGCGTTAGGAAGTCCACGAACTGTGTGTCGTATTCAGTTAATTGTAATTACAAGTTATGAAGAGGAAATACCGCAACGCGCCGTTCCGGGACGAACACGATTTTCTCGAGCGCGCCGCCGCGGATGTGGTCGCAGAGCTCAGAAACGGAGGTTTCCGAGGGTATATCACTGAGAATGACCTGGCGGACGCGATTACGGACCGCAGCAGCGCGCAGAGCTCCCGCAGTATAGCACCGATCGTCAGCAAAACCTGCCTTGACGCCCTCTTTATGCAGTTCGTCGATTGCCTGGTACCATTGAATGAGAATCACAATGAATACGGTGGGCCACGCACATTCCGCGCATATGCCTCGGTGTAAAAGTCGACAAACGCGGTCCGGTCATCGTTTGTGAACAGCACACGATCGACGCGTCCGTACAGGGACATACGCGCCTTGATGGCCTCGTGTGTGCCTCCGAGCCGCTGCACATCATGTAGATATATCGCGCGCGTACCCGGACGACGATTACGATACACCCTGCTATGCCCCCACGTGAATTTGAGCCGTGAACCACGCAACACGACCTCATTGTCGGTCATCTCGCGGAAAAAAGCGTTTGCTTTGTCGGTTTCATAAAAGGTGAGGGAGACGAAGCGCATCTGACCGATTCCTCGGACCTTGACGCGAAAGAGGGGGCCAAAGAAGACAAGATCGAGGAGCTCCGAGACGGGTGTGTCGCGCGGGACCTGGTGCGCGTAAATTGTGGTGGGCAACACCGTGCGGATGGCTGCAGTAGGCTTGAGAGTGCGATGAACCCAATTGACGGCTGTCTTCAGCCGCGCTTCGTGCTTCTTGTCTTCCAACGCATTTTCGCTCGACCTGCGTGGACTTGACGATATTCTGCGGCCCAGAGGACGAATGAAAGGTAGACAACGGCGCGGCACGTTCATTCGCCTCTGAGGAGCGTAACCTCGAGTTCCGCAAACCAGAAGCCGCCAAGGCGTGAGCCAGGCCGAATGGTCAAAGTCAAGTCCGGGGCTCGGCCCGACCGATCAAACTTACTTTTGCCTCTTGGCACCCACCTCCTCGTACGACGCGCCGTCTACTCCTGTTACTTGCTAGAACCCTATGTCGGACCGCCTAGAGCCTCCCTTTGCTGCAGCCATTGATGCCATTAAATCTCTCCTCCCAGAGCCCCTTCAAAAACCTCGGGTAGGCATTGTCTGCGGTTCAGGACTCGCCGGCATCGTGGATTGCATTCGGGGCACTGTGATTGTTCCCTACAGCAAAATCCCGGGGTTTCAAGAGAGTACTGGTGAGCCCCTCGTCAGACGGAACTTGTGGCGGTAACTATATCACTCGTCGACGGTCCCAGTGCCGGGCCACAAGAGTTCTCTCGCGTTTGGCTTCATGGGCTCTGGAGAGGGTGTACCCGTGGTCGCTATGCTTGGGCGCGTGAGTTGATCCACGCGGCTCAGGGGACTGTAGCGATTAATTGGCCGAAGTTTCATGCTTACGAGGGGCATGCCCTGACCACCGTCGTCTATCCTATGCGCGTTATGGCAAAGCTCGGAGTCACTGACGTTATCAGTGAGTTCGTCTGGTAATCTTTATGCGCCTGTTTATCCCTGTGCAGTTACCAATGCCGCTGGCGGGCTTAATACTAAGTTAGCCGTAGGAACCAGTAAGCTCTGCACCCAAATAACGCGTCCCAGTCGCCTAATAAATTTCCCAGTCGTCGCAATCCACGACCACCTTGCCCTCCCCAACATCTCAGGAATGAACCCCCTCCTTGGGCCTCTCACATCGCCCACCTATCAACGTTTTATTCCCCTCTCCGACGCGTACTCCCCTACCCTGCGCCGCCTCCTTTTCCTCGCCGCGCACCACCTGAATCTCGAGCCAGATGCGCTCGCAGAGGGCACGTACGCCTGGGTCAGCGGTCCGACGTACGAGACGCCGGCGGAGGGCCGCTTCCTGCGCCTCGCCGGCGCAGACGTCGTCGGCATGAGCACCGTCCCCGAGGTCCTGGCGGCCCGCGAAGCGGGGTTGAACGTTATGGCGCTCAGTCTGGTTACGAATGCCGTTGTGATTCCAGAGGGATATCGGAGTATTCGGGAAGAGGTGAACGCGGAGGTGGGTTTCATTTCTCTCTGTTTTTGGCTACGACTCATCCAATGAACTAGTTGGCGGGGAAACGCGTCGAGTTGCCCGTAGCCGACGTGGTGTCGCACGAGGAAGTGTTAGAGATCGGAAAGGCCAAGGGAGAGGTAATGATGAAGCTCGTAGAATGGGTCGTTGGAGCCATTCCTTCCAACATATAGATCTAAATGTTAGATAAATTTCATTTTCTCTCAAGCTGTATTGCCCCCCGGGATAATGGTCAATGATAACTCTTCCTTCGAATATCGTTGGGAGAGTGTCGCGCCGTCTGGATCTTGGTCTGGGTTTGAACCAAGTTGCCGATCAGAGGCGGTGCTGGCCATCAAGCGCGTCGTAACCTGTCCACAACCATGTCGTTTTCGAAGGATGTAAAGCCTCTCGCACTCAGCGCTACGCTGCGAGACCTTGCACTTCTGCGCGTCTCGGGTTTAGATGTCGCGTCTCTCCTCCCCCCGACCTCCACGACGCAAACGCCGTCCTCCGACACGGTTTCAGAGGGGACAGTTGCGCGGTCTTACGAGTTCGTGGAGCAGGCGCGCGCGGCAATCAAGATATACAACCGCGGAGACACAGAGAAAGTTGGCGGTGATGTTGAGGCCATCCGCTCGAGGGTCGAGGAGCTGTCGAAGGGTTTGCAGGAATAGTTGGTGAACAAACTATTGTGTTCTCCATTTTATTTATTTACTGACGGACGCCTAGACGCCCACCAACAACACGTACTTGATTTCCCGTGAATACATTTCTATGTGTATCCTGTCAATCGAGAGAGGATTCGCTGTCAGTGTCACGATCCCACCGCATCTCGCCGCGACCCTGGATGATGTGTAAAATTGAACGCCGTTCTTCTCTAAAACATCCTCTGTCGCCGATTAACCCCCATCTCTGATATTTCTCAAGATGTGTTGACATCTGCTCCGACTTGCGACCGCGGTTATATAGAGGAGGACTCGTCTTTTGTAAGCCCTCCCTAGGCCTCCCTGGCCATGGAGTACATCCGCTTCGTCGAATCCATCCAGAGCACTCGGCTGGCCGCAGGTCGGTCACTCGTTGGTTCTCTGACCTACAACAGTGACTTATTTGAACCCTCCGGAAGTGGGCTCCGCGACAGTCTTGTTGTATGACCACCGTACGCCGTTTTTTTTCGCTCGATGGTAGGACTTGGATTCATACTGGTTGTCGCAGTCATAACCCTCGATCAAGAGGTCAGCTGGCGTCTGCGTTTCCCCGTAACCTGTTCTCACCCTCCCGTCAGATCGATCTTGTCTGGGTAAAATTGGCTCGGTTCATTCCTGTTGCCGTATAGCTCATGAAGGTTGGTGTAGAAGAGGGACTGGTCCCTCTTGAAGGGCGTCTTCATATTCGTGAGAGCGGTTCAAGTATTTGCACGCTGTTCCAGAATTGCTTACCGCGTCCCGGTTAGCACCGCTATCTGGGCAAGTGATTTCGCACTGCATGGCTGATGGTTCATTGAACTTAGTTTGAAACGTCGACAGGGCTCTTGGGTGTCATGTATGTAATTTTTCGTCCGTTTTCTCGCCTAACAATTTATCTTTCCATTGGGATCATATAGAATTGAGCTTTTTGGTAAGGAATTGCGCACTATCTTTCCTGCACTCCTGAAACATGACTTCATCCAGCCATTATGAGCCCCGATGTCACCGATTCAGTGAGCAGCCTCTCTAAACTCTTTTCATATGCCCGGTGTTGAATCATTTCTAGATGTAAGTTCATTTCTTGAATGCGAGGTTCGTTCTGCTCACTCTCGGGCAATAGATGTAAGTAAGTATACTATCCGCTTACTGGTCCCTATGACAGCGTTCGTTCAGGCACTTGGTGGTTTTATTTTGAGTTTTGGGGATATACCTCGATTGTGCTGACCTCTGAACGTGCGTGGCTTGTTGCTTTCCCTGTTGCGATTTTCAACCACCGTCATCTCAGTGGTGCTGCTCCTGTGGATATTCTTCCTCTACAACAGAAGGAGAGACATTCTCGCGTTTCTTAGCGTCCTATTTGTCGCTCAAGCTGTATCGGTCGTTGTGATTCTCGGAAAGTCATTTGCTCAGCTGTCAAGTATGTCCTCGCGCAGAGCAGGCACTTTTTTTTTCAACTGACTATGCGCACTAGTCACTGCTCATATTGGCCACACACGCATCGCGTTCTGTTCCCTCAAACATGATACAGCCTTTTTCTCCTGGTACTGGTTGCCGGTGCTTTTGTATAATTCTGTGCGTGTATCCATCGCAGGCTTCATTGCGTCTATTCTGAATTCTTGACTCGGCTGCAGGCCATCCTTGCATTGTTCATCATTAAAAGTACTGACGCCTTCCGTGCAAGCTATATCCCACGCGTGCATGGAATATACCGGCGTAGTCTCATCAATTTCCTCGCGTCGGTCTTCCCGGTTGCAAGGAAGAGAATAAACAGACTAATCTAGATCGTCGGCAGGATCTTCATCGTGTACCTCGTATGCTGCATCCTCTGGATAGCGGGTGATGTGCGTCGCTTACTCATCCACCTCTCTTCGAATTTCGGTGGATTAATTATTTGGTTAGTTTGCTCTGGGACAAATCCCCGTCGGTTTCGCGCTGGCATTCTCTATCACCAGTTCGACGCGTCTCTTAATCAACATCCGGCATGCGTATTATACGCGGGAGGAGGTGGATTTGAGTCGTCCCATAGCGCCTGCGATATATGCGAATCAGGCGCCGAGGGAGGAGTGGCTGTTTGAGTTGAGGGAGCTGAGGTTGAAATGACACTGGACATTGAATCGTAAAATGTACATATTTACTCATGAACTACACATTCGTTACAGCATCGTGGTTCGAGGAAATGTGAAATTTTGCTGTCACAAGACTGGGAGAATGAGGAAAAACAACTTTCCGGCCTCGATGCGAGAACGGGCGGAATTAGTGCTCTCCGCCCGTATGAGGGTGAGCTGGTCGAAAACGGACTCATGCCGGTTCGGCCAGCCGCAAACTCCGCGCAGAAAAGGCAGTCAACACAACACGCGTCGCGCGAAAGCCCTATCATGACGTCACGCGTCGAGATCGTCTGCTGATTTTGATTCCGGGGAGACTATTTTGCCGCGGATGAACTTCCCGCCCACCACCATGTCTAATTGCACAGTCATGTCGGGGTCCTACGGCTGGACAGACACTCTCAAAAGAGTGCAGTACGGTCCTGGCTGCGTCTCTACCGCGCTCCCAAAACTCATTGAGACTCTCGGCGTGAAGAAGGGTCTAATTGTAACTGGCCGCAGCTTATACACGAAGGTCCAGTGCATTTCTACGCCCGAGAGCGATCCTAAACGTCTATCCCACAGACCGACGTGGTCAGCAAGGTCGAGGAGATTCTCAAGGCGCACGACGCATATGCGGGGGTCTTCACTGATTTCGGGGAACACACACCGGTCGCCGGGATCAACGCCTGTATCAAGGTGAACATATACCCCTGAACCCTAATGCTATCGACCTTAACCGACCTTATTCCAAACCTTAACCAACTAACATGCTAACAGTCGTAATCGTAGGTTTATCAGGACACTGGCGCGGACTTCATCGTTGCGCTAGGCGGCGGTTCCCCGATCGATGGCGCCAAAGCCGTACGGTATCGAATTCATGAGCAGGCCGGGACCGGAGTGCCGCCTCCGCAGATTGCTATTCCGACGACGCTGAGCGCGGCCGAGTATTCGGTTCGTACGCCGATCGACGGCGTCCCCGCAAAATGATTAATCTACGAGCTCAGATTGGTGCTGGGTACACAGATGAGAATGGGAATAAAGTTGCGGTTTCGCACCAGATGCTTGCGCCAGCGGGTATCATCCTCGACGCCGAGCTAACACTTCCAACGCCGAGTCGCCTATGGTGGGTCTCCCATGTACTTCTCCAAGATCAATTTTAACCCGTTACAGGCTCTCCACTGGCATCCGCGCTGTAGACCACGCAGTCGGTAAATATTGAGGTTGAGTTACTAGATGGAAATATCACTGACTGCGGTTGGTTCTAGAAAACCTGTACCGTCCTCTTGTGCCCCATCCTTGCAAAATACTGTGTTTTTCCGCACTCGCCGACTTCTTCAAGTATCTTCCTATCTCAAAGGCCGACCCCACCGATATCGAGGCCCGGCAGAGGCTGCTTGTCGCAGCTTGGATGAGCCTCTGGCCGACCAGATTTGAGAAATACAGGTACCTTGCTTCGTTTCCCCGTTGACGATGGAATTAAAACTGGCGCCAATAGCGCCCTGGGTATGTCGCATGCGCTCGGTCACAGGCTCGGTGCAAAGTATGGAATACCGCATGGTATCACTTCTGTGCGTGCTCAATCTCCCCTGATTAAGAGCCCCGAACTCAGCGTAAAAAATGCAGTGCCTCACTCTCTCGCCTGTTGTTGCGATCCAATCGCGCATTGCGTCCCAAGAAGATAAGGAATACCTTGCCAATACTCTGTTCTATCTCCGCGAGCCCAGCACAGGCTCAATCGAGGGAGATATCCTCAAGCTCTCGGCGCTCATCGACGGGTACGTCTCGCGCTCCGCAATTCAACCCTGCACTAAAACATATGAATGCGCAGGCTCGTTGTACAATTGGGGCTGAAGAGCACGCTTAGCGAATACAAGGTGCCCCGCGAGGACTTTGCCGCCCTCTCGCAAGGAAACGATGATCTGGTAGAGTTGCTGAATGGAATTTATTGAAGGGGCGGAGTGAATCTGCAGCAACACAAGACTGTAATATGTAGCTCGGAACGGATTTAGGCTGAATGGCTGGTGAAGCCACAGTATATAACGCACTGGCACTTAGATTCTTCGCGTGAAGTAGGATTCATTTTTGGAAACGTTCCTCGGACGTCGACATCGAGCTTTGAACGCGGCAAAAAAAATTCTCGACGCGACGGTAGAGTGTTCCCAGTGGAACTAGCTCGATGCCAAGCCAAGACTAATGACGGGCATCCACAATCCTTCCAATGCAGACGAATCAATCTGAGCCAAATTGAAGGGAAAGAAAACCCGCCTGGAATTACTGTGTTCGAGGAACCCTGCCGCCATTTTTCTCTTCCTTAGTTCTAGTCAGTCGATTCTAATTCCTTTCGCATACTCCTACCAACTGGTTAGGAACCTACGAACAAGCATCGGAGGTCATGGTGCTGTTTGTCGCATTGTGATGTCGAGCGAGATATCTTGCGCAGAATCTCAGGTGAAACCCGCTTGAGAATGAATAGGACGGAACTGTGAGTGGGGGCTTCTCTTCCAAGGCGTCGCCGGTTTCTTGTGAGAGCAGACGTCGAGGAGCAACGAGAACTCGAAGGTCTCGGGTGAATATGCTTGTCCGGCGGAGGCTCAGTATTCCGGATGGTGCCGCCTCAGAGGGGTACGAGTTCGGACATTGGCACAAGCCCACTCGGAAGCCATGAGTGCAAACGACCGATCGATGCGGTTGGCTGTTAAAAAAAGCGTAGCGGCAATTGAACGCCCAAATGCCTCTTGAAGGATCGGTGTGGTCCCATTCTTCCGCGTTTCAATGTCGACCTGGGTTTCAGGAAACGGGGTACATATAAGGTCTTGAAGCAAAGTGAAAAGCGATCGGCCTTCCTCGGACGTCGCTAGTTGCCGCGCCGATATGGCATCAGATTCGCCTACGGCGCGTTGCAGATTCGTGCACCTTCCTTTACTCCGTCATGCCGCAAGGGTCGCATTTGACTAGTAGGCCACTGGATCCTTCTTCCTCAGCGGCTTCCACGTCGTCTCTTATGGATATCGATGGCGTCGTCGGCGAAGCGACCATAACCGACGTCGAGCGCGGACGGGACCAGCCTGAGGCTCCGGATTCAATTTCCGATCTAGGTGGGTCTCAAATGCTCATAACGCGCTTTCTCTCTCATCGCCGCCCATATAGCTTCGTTCCAAAAGACGAGGGGAAGCAAATACACGAAACGAATCAAGTATTATATTCCCGGAATTGCTTGGATTCCCAACTATTCGCTCGCATTGTGAGTTTTTGTGCTATCGCCATATCTACGTGCGCTGAGCATGCACAAGCCTTGGGGGCGACGTTCTCGCTGGATTGACCGTGGCCTCAATGCTTATTCCGCAGTCAGTCAGCTATGCCACGTCCTTAGCGCAAATGAGTCCACTCACCGGACTGGTGAGTGCACGCGTATTTAGTCTGACATTTAGTGCTGCTTTCTCATGCAGTGGCGCTAGTTCTCCGCTTCAATCCCAGGAATCGTTTACGCGTTCTTGGGGACGTGCCGACAACTCAATGTCGCGCCTGAGGCCGCGGTCAGTCTCCTGGTTGGTCAAGCCGTCGGGGACATTCTCCTTGGCCACCCTGATCCGCATTCCGAAGCAGGAATTGCTGCCTCGATTGCTATATCCACCATACTCACCATGCAGGTAATTATTGTGCAGGCATCTCGGTAATGTTCAACTTAAAATTTTCAAGGTTGGAATTTTCTCGTTCCTGCTCGGCTTCTTCCGTCTGGGTTTCATCGACGTCGTGCTCAGTCGTGCGCTTCTACGCGGCTTCATCAGTGCTATCGCGGTGGTTATATTAACTGAGCAACTTGTGCCAATGTTCGGGCTCACCCCGCTCATGCACCAGCTGCATCCAGAATCAACCTTGGACAAGGTCCTTTTCCTCTTGGAACACGTAGTTCCGAGCGCCAACCTTACGACAACTGTGATTAGCTTCTCGGCGCTCGCTGTGCTAATCGGGCTGCGAATGATAAAGGGGGTGTTCCAAAAGTACTGGTGGATTTACCGACTGCCCGAGGTGTTGATAGTGGTCGTACTTTCAACTTGTACGTATTCTTTCCCGTCCGTCGGTTGCACATGCATTGACCTTCACGTAGTTTTGTCTGACGAGTTCAACTGGGATCAAGATGGTGTCGAAGTTCTGGGCGCAGTCCCAATAACATCCATGAAATCGTTTATACAGATTCCTCTGCAAGCCGCGAATCTCAAGTACCTGCGACGCACTACCTCCACCGCCATGTTAGTATAATCGTCTTTTGACTGCCAAAATGGGTTTCACCACTTTACTTCCGCAGGTTAATTTGTGTTGTTGGCTTCTTGGATAGTATCGTAGCGGCGAAGCAGAATGCGTCCCGCTTCGGATACTCGATTAGTCCCAACCGCGAGCTCGTCGCACTTGGTGCATCGAACCTTGCGGCTTCCTTTATCCCCGGGACTCTTCCCGCTTGGGGCTCCATCACGAGGTTGGTTTTCGGCTTCGCGTTCGTGAAAATGTGTTGTTTGACACCTGGAACAATCCAGGTCGCAAATTAACGGCGATGTTGGCGCACGGACGCAGATGGCTTCGCTCATCTGCTCCTTCGTCGTACTTCTCGCGACGTTCTTCCTCCTTCCATGGTTGTATTACCTGCCTAAATGTGTCTTGTCGGCGATGTGGGTTTTTTGGTCTTTCAAGCCGAGGAAGGACTTTAAATACATTTGTTTCAGCATCTGCCTGGTTGTGTTTTCCCTCCTACGCGAGGGGCCGCACGATGTCGCGTATTATTGGAAGTTCGTGTTCTTGCTTGCTATTAAAATCTTTTAACCCAACTCACCGATCACATCAGAATGAGCGCATGGGTCGACCTCAGTCTTATGTTCCTTACCTTCTTCTGCGCAATCGTGTGGAACATCGAGGTCGGCATCATGCTCAGCCTGATTGCGTCCCTGCTACTTGTCGTCCATCGTTCGTCGAAGACGCGCATGACTATCCTGGTGCGTTTCCTACTCATCTGTGGGGTGCAACGACATTGAACCAACCTGCAGGGACGAATCCCCGGCACAGAGCGGTGGAAGCCCATTAATGAAAATCCCGAGGCAGAGGAAGACGTCTCGGGTGCGCTAATTGTGCGGATTCGCGAGAATCTTGACTTCGGTTCGATTTTTCAAAACTCTCTTCTCCCAACTCAATGCTCATCTGTTGAAATTAATAGCGAATACGGCACAGCTTAAAGGTTTGTTGCGTGCTTCCATTATTTCGAACCAACCTCAATGTTTTTGCTACAGAGCGCTTGCGAAGGTTGGAATTATACGGCGTCGGAAAAAGTCACCCGTCGGAAGAGCCGCGCAGGCAACAAGCTACGGTGCTGGTTTTCCATATGGCTGATGTGGAGACGTGCGATGCTTCGTATGTTCAACTCCCGTTTTTGTTCAGTTAGAGATTCTGACGATATCTAGGGCTGTTGAAATGTTCTACGAGCTGTGTGAGCAGTACAAGGTTCGTCATCTTCCATTGCATATTGTTCATCTTTCGAAATTTGAACAGAGTCGCCACGTCCGGCTGTTTGTGACCCACCTGCGTCCACGCCCGTTGGCAATGTTCTCGAAGGCGGGGATATTCGACTTGCTGGGGGACGAAGCATTCCAACTCAATGTTGCGGATGCCATGACCAGAGTTGAGGGCGGGCGGTAAATACATATGGGTGTGGATGGATGGATTATCTAGACTTATGATAGTGTTAGCACCTAATATGCGACTGGGATTTGGATCACCAGTCAAGTAGCATTTTTCATCGCAAAGGCGCGGACGGGCGATCCATCGCTTCCATCGATGTTCAGAGGGACGAGATGTACGACGTAGTCGGAGCCATCCAGTGCATGCAGATTTGTGAGGTTCTCCGCGATGACGCCCCCCGCCCCGAGGATGACCTCATGGGCGGCGAAACTGCCAGATCCGTCGAGGCGCGTTTCGTCTGGACTCAACGTATCCACACCGACCACCTTTACACCGCTGGCGATGATCTGTTCGGCAGCCTTGCGCTCGAGAAAGGGGTGATCCAGGTACTTGTCTGTGCACCAATACCTCGACCAGCCCGTGTGCAAGAGGAGGACGATGCCTGCCGCCATCTGAGGGGCGTACGGTGCGAGGTCATCCCAAGTTATCGCTTCGCGGGGAGATTTATTGGTGAGATCGACGAGGAGGATGGGCCCAATGAAGGTTTCGAGTGGAATCTGCTCGATTGACTTGCCCTGGGCGAAAAAATGGGAGGGAGCATCGACGTGTGTGCCTGTATGCGAGCCCATGGACAAGGATCGAACGGAGTAGCCGTCTTTTTCGACGGAGGTGGCGGAGGAGGAACTGAAGACAGGGTCCCCGAACATCGTATTCTTCCAGCGCGGCTGGAACAGCGTATGTTACATTCGACAATGTCCGAGTTCCGCTTGGTAACCAGCTCGGCGCTGGCCAACCCGGCTTGAACATAACTGTCAGTTTCAACGAGGCGCCCTTTCTTTTATTGACCGTAACTCTAGCTGGCGAATTTCAATCACGAGAGGTGAATGTTCCCGCATACACTGAAACCAACAACACTGTTTGCCCGAGGTACATTCAAGCAGTGGCTTCCTGAGAAGTTCTGCGCCTTGTAGACTCATCTCTATCTCTCGCTCCGAGCATTGTAAACGCCTATATACACAAAATATACGTAACACATGCCTAAAAAATAGTGTTTACGCTCCCGCATGAGATAGCCCATAATTTAGAACGGCATGCGATGCGCTGAAGATGTATTACGGTCAATAATGCTCGCCCTGGAAGGTCTTCGGAGAGAGGGTCAGAGTCCAAGGAGGCAATTAATTCCTGCTTGTCTCTCCCATTCCGCCCAGACGCAATCTGCACGCTCTGCACCATCGACGATCCACGTCGTGCTGCACAATTGATCCCCACAGGGTTCGGAGAATATGGATACTTGTATTAACAACAGATAACAGTAAAGGTAAAGAGATTTCAAGAGATAGGTAGACATATTTCGGAGACATTTCACACCTACTTCTGGCCCAAGTTTCGCTTTTTGACGATCCGTTCCTGACTCCCAGGGGGCGAAAGTGGTCGGCCAGAGCTGCCTGCGACGGGGGTGGCATCATCGACGGACATCGTCTCGAAGTCTGGGCCACTTTGAGAATGATAATCGCATAGAAGTTTGATAAAACTTACCCTCTCGAACCGACATGTAATCCGGCGGGATCATCGCGTTCTGGCGTTTGAGTGTGGCCACCCTCCTTCGAGGCGGAAGGAGCGGGACCGTTGCGGTGGCGGCTGGCAACTGCGTCGCAGGGGGGGTGGGTAGACCCCATGACGGGGCTGTCATCACAATGTCGGGGCGCTCCTCAAACTCCTCAACAGGAGCATGGACGGCTACCTGCACCTGGGTTGATGGTGGGGTCTCTAATCCGGACCGTGTTTCGTTAATCACAACCTCCTGTGGCGGTTCGCGGTGCGCCTGCCAGACTGTGAACAGGATAAGCCTCAACGTGGATGGGCATGTGTAACTAACTTACTTTGTCTATATCGCGCCACATCGCCTTCGTCGATCCACGGTTGATAGCGGAGGGATGGATGTTTACTGTAAATCTTGTCCACTTGGTTCGTCAACATCAGCCACAGAATGTCGGTCTCCAAAGGAGACCGTGTAACTGTGGGTTCACCGTTTTTCAATTGGATGATATCGCAAGCGATGCGCAGCTCAATGGTTCATAAACTAGGTCAGCCAGATGGTCAGCGGAATATAGAAACACCACATACACACATGAGGGCTGCACCTGGGTCGTTGCAGGTGCAGAGTATGGCCACCGATACTGCCGTTGCAGGTAGACGCCACTCGCGCGAAGCCATACCATAGTCCACATCCACCATGGAGATCCGGCGCGCGACGTCCCGTGCCTGCTCAATATCGAAGTCGACTAGCTGCAACTCCAGTACGTCGGAGAAGTAGACAGCCGCTTGGACGGGGGACGATGGAAGATCATGCCTATCTTGTATAGACGTCCACAGAGCATAAAGGGTTGTGATTGTCTTCCAACTGCCTGGGGGTTTAGCAAGCGCGCATGCCAGACAGGGGTAACGGACTCGGTGTCTTCTTGAGCAAGCTCTTCCTCATCCGACTCATCGTCCACTTCCGCGGGCCCGACAGTGCACGTCCACACCCCTTCCGCAAATTGGGTGAGATGCAGGGACATAGAAATTTGGAAGTTGAAATAAACTGATGTTGCTGACCCAGCATAAGTTGTTCATGCTTGGTCTATCTGGTCGCCCGGCATTGCGGCTTTCGTCTGTGCTTCCCCTTTTTTAATTCTGCGACTCTCTACTCTATGTAGATCGACCCACCCTCCCTTGGTTCAACTTCATTTCCCTTCCCTACTGGAAGTCAACCCTAAAACCATAGCCGATCCTGTGCGATGCCGACCACAGGTAGCACCCGAGCCCCCGCAGTCCGACACTCGGCAGCCGAAACATTAGCCACCCCGGATGAGACCGAGCTGGGTGCGTGCCGTTTGTTTCACTGAGGTTTAACACTTATTTGGTCTCCCCAGGAAAACTGCGGCGCTCAGCCGCTGAAGAGTTCGCCGCCTTGTGCGAAAAGAAACCTCACGACAAATCGCTCTGGAGAGTTTCACAGCTGCTACAACGCCAATACGCAGATTCGGCCGACCCACCTACGTCGCACGCACGCGCACCAGTCTTTACACCAGAGATTCTCCACGCAGACAGGCTCCGGGGCGGGCGAGCGCCGTATATGGATCTCTTCAAGACCCAAAACACTCTCCGTCTGGAGTTCTCAATGGCACTGAGATCCAAAATCAATGATTGGAGCGTCGCACTGGACCGAGCATGGTGTACGGGCGATGCGATCACGGACGCGGCGAGTTGGTCGTACTACACAGCAGGGCTGCCTGAGGGGACCACCAATATGTTGGAACCCTCGTCGAGTCCGCTGCACCCCATCGTCCGCGAGATACTCGCGATCGCAAAGGACGAGATTACGTTTGGATCAGGCAAAATCCTTCTACAACTCGAGAGGCGGGCGAAAAAATGTCTAGTCTCCCCACTACGACGCGCGAGCGTATTCAATGTCAACCAGAGCCTAACGGTGGTCACCCCTCCTGACCAACATTCTCTGTTGTTAGCCAGCCCCCAATGGCCGCTTCGTGAAGGTTTGGTGCCAATGTTTCCCATAATGACATCATTCACCGTCGACATAGGTGTTGCCGAACCCCCCGACGATCCTTTTATTGAAATCCGAGGCCTCGGACGTCCCGCTTGCGAGTTCGGGTGGAGCGCAGAGACCGAAAGGCGGGTGATGCTGGTATTGAAGCGTATTATTTCGGGGGATGAGGGTCGGCTTATCCTAGGTCACCGTTACTTTATCTTGAAGCAACGTGGGTCTGTCACATAACTCATTTCGATTTGGCACTAACACTAGCAAATGCAGCCGTTCTTTTTGCAATATTCGAGGACCGTTTGTCGATCAACCGAAGTCGCCATATTTGGGGCCGCGTGGGGAACCGAAGTCTCGTCGCGTCTGCTCAGCAGGTCCACCAGGGCGAGGGTGGCGACATGCAAGACTTTGCTGAACGTGGGAATGAGATCTATACAACCACCGATGAGTGAGTTGATTATAAAGCAATGTGGTCGTGTCCCTAATTGTCTTTCCAGCCCTCGTTTGGCGATCCACCTGATAGTCAATGCTATTCATCTTGGAAAGCCCGCTCCGAAACCCGCACCCGCTAGCATAACATGTGGCTACACATGTCCACGCACCGCAGAGGTCCTGCACGAATGCCGTCGGTGTGAAGAGGCGAGGAGATGTACGACGATGACAAAGGTTGACAGAGGACTCCTATGTTCCCTGTGCCGGGTGCGTTAATTTCTCGTCGTAAGTGAGGGCTTTGCTCATCCCACATCAGAACGACCTGGCTCCCCTGGTTGCGGTCTCCGGGACGCCGTTTGGTCGAAGCGTTGACCGTGCATGCCAGCCGGCGTCCGCTAACGACACCGCCGAAGCCGTGCGCGACGCGCTGAAGCCAGACGTGGAGAGCTTTGTGTACGAGCTGTTTGTGGAGCTCGACGGAGAGTCGGTGAGGGCTGGCGAAGGCGGGGCGCACTGGAAAGTTGCTGCGGACAAGTCAGACCAGGCTGTCCGCGAAGCCAAACTGGTACTGGTAGCGCCGGCGCAAAATGTGGCGCTGCATCGGTTCATACCAGCCCGTGGATATCTTGTGGACTTTGGGGGTCCGATCTCCGACGTGAAATTGCCCGTGACGCTGATACAACCCCCACGGCACGTCGCCAAATATAGGGACTATTATTCCTACAACCGCCGGGGCATACTCATAGGTATTCTTCTCCACAAAGCGCAGTAAAACTCTCGCTCATAATGATTAGACAGTTTCCTGGTGCCGCGGCCTCTTCGTCCCTCGATCGAGCGATTGCGTCTTGTTGATAAGGACCTGAGGTCTGGTCACCGCGTTGGCAACGTGGTCGTTACTTGTGTCGGCTACAACTACCTCAAATCAGCATGGGACTGTGCTATGCCCATCATATATTCCTTGGTTCGGCTTTGTGCGGTCCTTCAACGGCGCTTGCGAAGCCAAAATCGACCTGAGCTGGTGAAAGCATTGTCCCAAGCTCAAGAGAAGCTGGCGCGGGTTATAGACGAGCTCTCAGCTAACTTGGCTCGCTTACCATGGTCGAACGATGCCAGGGCCTTTGGCGACAAGAATCTTTACGCGGAGGTGATCCACCAGGCTCCCGCTATTGTCAGCCAACTCGGGATAAACATCCCAGACTACGTGCCCGACGTACGCATCTGGCCGCTGCCCTCCAATTCATCGCCCTTAACGCTGGCGACGACGCCTGCCGCTGAGGCCCCGTTTCCATCCCTCTCCCTTGATTCCACGCCCTCGACGCTGGTGTCAACGACAACGTCCGCCGCTGTTGTCTCGGGGTCATCCCTTGGCAAGGAATTCCATGTTTCGCGTTCCATGTACGACGCGTTTCAGAAGATCCTAGAGAGCCGGAAGCTTGCAGATACCCTGGACCAGATTGACGATCTCTGGAATCTCACTGGTCCACCGGATAGTGTTGGTCCTGAAGAAAATCGTGAGGAGGACGACGACGAAATCATGGACGATGGCAACCCTGGGATCACTCTTGACGCTAACACGAGAGCCGAGCTCCTGGAGGTAATGACGACTAATGTTGATGACGTCGCAGGCGTGGGCCACGGTATGTTTCCCCTGTCAAGTTGTGTGATTTTCTGCTCCAGCCCTGATATTATTATGTCGCAGAGATCATGTTTGCGGTCAAAACGGCCCTGGAGGATCCCACTTCACGTTTCTGTGGCATGTGGCCATTCTCCGAGGAGGCAGCCCGCCAAATCCTGAATGCGGGCGACTGGATTTTTGTCGAGGGTGTGAGTATTGACTTTTCTGGTCCTCAAGCATCTCCTGATCTGTGCGCAGGGGACACTGACTCAGCAAGTACAACTCAAACTGCAGAAGATGTTGACACTAACATTGAAGTGTGACCGGTGCGTATCTTTTGCTGTCTGCTGTTGCAGAATATTGATGAACCTCAGCCGTGGGTGGTACATTGAGATCTGCATGACGAGTTTCATCATCGCCAACGTCTTTTTTCGCATCATGACTGAGGGTCGATGCCATGTCTTCGACCTCCCACTGCGATCAGCAGACACCTCCCGCAACCCCAGGAAGGTCTCGGAAGGCCATATTCGCCACAAACGAAACATGTTTCATGGAGTCAAACCTCCGGGTTGGGTGAGTGTAAGATCGCCTTTTGGCTCCTATTCTAACGCTCTCAAGTAGTCTCTGAAGGAAGGCGGGGTTGGCAACCTCAATTTTCAACGCGTCAACACCATTCCGGAATCGTTGGCCGCTAATTACTACAGAATGGATTGGACGGAGACGGAGATGAATTCTTGGGACCGGTACGTTCTCCGTCAGGGATACGGCTGGGCAGATGCTTTCTTTGGGTCTGATGAAGTCTTGCATGAGTGGTGGACGCAGGAGGAGGGTAAGAGTGGGTGCGACACTTTGTTGAACGACTATAATATCTCGCATGACTTAAAATACTTGTTCGATTGAGGGTCGTTTGTATCAAATATCTTGTTCTGGTGTAACCGTCTGTTCAAATCTAAGCTCCCAACTCTTTGGTTTAAGATTGTCTTCAACTGGTTCGGAACATCATGAAGCAACACTCTCCGCATGGGCCTGGTGAACTTGTGATTTGACCCGCCTTCACGACGAGTCGAAATTCTGTAACCTTCAAGAATGTGTCGGTAGGGCTTGGGTCCTTGCGGAACTCCGAGCACGGAAAGAACATTATTTCGCCCCAACACTACAGCCAAGGGTTTTGCATGTCCGATTCCAACTTATGAGATAGATCCACGATTTGCATAGCAGAGGTTGAGTTCAAGAAACAAGTGGTGGAAGTTTGAAACTAGGACCGGTTCCATCAAAATATTACGCAATAAAATAATATCTTGAGCTTTTATCTAGATCTTCGCGTTCCCAAAGAGTGCCGCCTGACGCCTCCCGTCCATCTCTCTATTTTCCAACCATGTCCGCCTCTGCCACTGAGGGGTCACAACCCACCGATTCACCCCCCGACACCGAAACTGTCCTCCAAAAAGCCGGAAAGCGATTCCTGCTTCACAATCCCATCGAAGCGACAGACGCGCTGTGGAGAGCATATTCGAACAATCGGCTTGCCGCATGGACCATCCGTAAGAGCCACAAGAAAGCTGAGCAGGCAGGGTACGAATCGCCCGACTCGGACGACGATGAGAACATGCGTTTGGCTTTCAGTCGCAACGACACGATTTATGTGCTGAGATCCATACGCCGCACGCTGAGGGAGCTGGAGGATGAGATGGGGCTTCCTGATACTCTCTTGCAGAAAAGTGTCGCGGTTTTGGACTGCGACGCAGGCTTTGAGGAGGCGGACGATGTGAGTATGGAGAGAAATTTGGTGGTCCCGTCCCTTAGCGTTGATTTTAGCCCCGAACGGTCTCCACCATCTCCAGAATATATTCCCCGTCTCGGCCGGTGTATGTCGACGTTCATCTGCTATACCATTGCCGCATGCGCTACGACCATCTCGAATGGCACTTCAGTATTGGGTATAAAATTCATTCGCGTCCTCAGGGCCGCGGTCCAGCAAAAGAAATACCCGCGGATCTCGATATTAAAACGCTCAACGATGAGCTCGGCGGCGGGCTGGCTAATATGCATGTTAACAAGGGGTGGCGGTCGATAGCGTGGGCGACGTGGGACGATCTCGGCGGGACCAATTTCGGACAACGCAGAGTCGAACAGCGCTCATTCGACCTGTACGACGAAGGCATCATCGACTTGCACGAAGCGTTTTTCGGGCCTCTGCCAGAGCCCGATGGTGCATCTGATCTAGCCCGCAGACAGGCTTCAGTGGCTGTTGTACGCCTGTTGCTCGCCGCAGTAGGGATCGACTACGATATCGCGTGTGAGGAGGACGAGGACGATGCTCCGCCAGGCAGGGACCAGCTGCAGACCAAGCAGGGCCATATCGCATGGATGCTTTCTGGATTGTCAGATCATTGGATGGCGAGGGAGGTCCGCAAAGCTTGCGGCTTCCAGCTCGCGCGGGACCCCGTGGAGCAGGCAGCTGGAGATAAAGAGAGGGAGGAGGAGAGGACCCGGGAACTCGACTATTACGATGACGATGAGGATCCGGCGCAAGGGTGTCGCCCGCAGTGAATAATCGCCTTGTCTTACATGCCTCAAAGTCCCGAATACACGAATGGATATTGATGCCTCCCTGACTTCCTGAGTTCCCTCACCTCAGCCTGGCTCGACGCGATGGTCACATGATCGCGAAGTCATTGACGTCATCGCGTAGGTAGCTTTCGCGTCTCTTCACTTTCTACTGCCACGGCAAAGCTACACTTAGATTTCAACTACCATAGCTGACTTTTGACTTTTCCCACCGCGTCTCTCTCTCCCTACCCATGACGAGCAATCTAGCCCCCCTCGTACAAGCTTTCTCTGGCGCTATCGGCAGCGCGTCTGCCAACACTTTAACTTATCCCTTGGACCTGGTCACCACTCGTCTCCAGCTCGATTCCCCACAAAGAGCGAAGACGTCTTCTGGTCACTATGGCGCAATTCGCATTCTGCGCGGTATCATTCGAAAACGCGGTTTTCAAGACCTTTACGCTGGTTTGGCGACGGATACAGGCGCAACGTTGCTTTCAAAGTATGTCAACGTCTCCTTGGTCGCAAGGTTCGCTGAAATGAACGTGATTCAAGCTTTTTCTATTTCTACTTTTACGCTTTCCTTCGCTATCTCCTGACGCGGCGCCGGCTTTCGTTGTATTCAAAGCCGAGTCACTTGGCCCGTCCGCACAAACCTACCCTACCAGAGGAAATATTGCTGGGGTTTGTCGCGGGCGTCGCCTCTCGTGCGGTGTCTACGCCCCTGAACATTATCACGGTGAAGCTCCAGGTCGAGCAGGAGAATGAAGGACCTGAAGAAACAGCTGCCAATGAGGATGAACCGGTTTCTGGAGTCGCCGGAGTCGTGAACAAAATCTATCAAGAACAGGGAATATTGGGTTTTTGGCGCGGTAAATTCTCACCATTTGTTGATGACCAGGAATTGATTCCGTCCACCGTAGGTTTCAAGACGACGACCCTGTTATCTCTGAACCCCGCATTGACGCTCGCGCTTTTCCAAGTCTTCCGTCGCCTTCTTGCTCGAGCTTCTGCAACTGCCGGCGACCCAAAACCCACTCAGGCCTTTTTCTTGGCCGCCGTATCAAATTCCATCGGTATGTTTATATTCCCCTGCCAGCGTTAGTTCAATTCTGAACCGTTAACCCAGCGGCTACCATCTTATATCCCCTCATGCTTGCAAAGACGCGTCTACAGGCCTCCTCTGCGACCTCGATGGGCGAGGTGCTGCATGACGCGTATACTGGAAAGGGCCGGAGCACAAGGAGGCTGCCCGGAGTACAGATTCAGACGAAAAATCCTGGAATTCCCGGACTTTACCAGGGCCTGGAGATGCAGATCGTAAAGGGCTTCCTGAGCCAGGGTGTGACTTTTTTGGTCAAAGGACGGTAGGTTATCGTTGATTCTATCGCCCAAAATTATTGATGTCGTTTCCAGAGTTGAACAGATAATTGTTGAGATGTATTCTCGAAGGCGTTCTGTATGATGAGAAAAACCTTCACCAATGGTGACTTATAGCGCGGAACACTCTACCGTTATTCTGTACGGAGTTATGTTCGCGTTTTGTATTGTTCCCGGATCGTATAGATCTAAACCATATTTGCAGTACACCACACGGCGGACAAGCCTTTGTCCTTTGCAGGATTGGCGCAGCTTGTCCTTTGACACGCCTCGCTCACGTCCTTTTACTAGCTCCGGCCGCTTTGGCCTTTCGGAGTTTCCCGCGGGCACGATGCAACCACGTGTTTTCGGTGTTTTCCGCGAGATAAATGACCTGAAATAATGTTTTTTTTGTCTTGGGCGCAGTTCTTGTTGAAATATTTCCGAAATGGTTGGAAGTTATTGAATGAGCAGAGGGGACAAGGCTGTGTGAAGAATTGGTGGTATAACATTAAAAACTGAGCCAGAACATGCCCCGAACACGATCAAATCAGTGCTCTGTTTTACTTAGCAATGCAGTTCCCCTAGAATGTGGCTGGGACGACTAGGTGAGTGTGTTAGTAGTTTTCCAGATTTTCCTAGCGCAAAATAAGGAGGCGAACACCTGGTTTACTGGTCTGTGACGAGGGGTGTGACCTCCCGGAACAGTGCGGCAGGGGGCGGCAGGGCCCGCCGGTCACACCCTTCCTGATATGTGTCCGGTGGCAATCCTCCTCCAAAATTGTTCATCCAAAAAATACATGGAGGTAGTTTCTTGGCTGTAAGTAATTCACAGACCTAGTTTTATTCCAGTTGGGCTGTTGAAAAAAGCAGAAGAGCCATTCTTTATCCTTCGGGCCTGTTTTCCATCAGCTTTTCAGAGTTTTCTCTCAAAGTTTGCTTCTAACCCTATTCTAAATATTAATAGGTTCAATCCCAATCATCTCCGAGAATTTTTGGATGAAAACCAAGCCCGGTAGAGAAAGAAAACTCATTTTGAACTTGTTCACCTCTTGGAAACATCCGAACACGCGTAGCTGCATCGTGCCCGCGGGAAACTCCGAAAGGCCAAAGCGGCCGGAGCTAGTAAAAGGACGTGGGCAAGGCGTGTCAAAGGACAAGCTGCGCCAATCCTGCAAAGGACAAAGGCTTGTCCGCCGTGCCAGTACAGCGCATTCTTGAATTCCCACAGGTGCAGAGTAGTTTCCTGACCAAATTGGTCGAAGCCAAAGAGCGGGAATACTGTTTTAGGGAGGTCCGTGTATCGCAAGGAAGTCAGACGCATTCATCGGTGGTCGCAAGACGAGAAACAATCAAAAACGATATAGCACATGAACCTCTTGTTCAAGGCCTGGTGCCAATTGTACGGTGTACGAGGCTGTTCTGTTTTGTGGGCCCATTATGCGAGGCACGGATGCGCGTAGAATTCATGGAGTTCGCCGAGGAACTATACTATATTTGCCAAATATTTTCATCGTCAGTTCGTGCCAAATAGGGCATAGAAATTTAATGCCACAAGATTTGTCGATTTTACGATCGTGCAGGAAGACAGAATGCCGGCCAGAGCTCCAGAGAGTTCCAACTCGGCAAAATCCGGGAACGGATCAAACCACCAGCGGGCCGGACTTTTCCAAGCTTCCAGTTCGTCAACGCGGTCATGCAAAAATCGCCAACTTCCATGGATCCCGCATTTTCATGAAAATTTACGCCAGGACAATGCGACCAACACTATGCACGTCCTTCTCCCGGCAGCTCTTCTTCCTGGGACGGCGTTGGGGTAGCCCAAGATTTTATTCTTCACGTCTTCCTAGTCCATCATGGCCCTCCATTAGGCCCAGCGATACGTTGCCGAAAGAGTCATCGGACGAACAACCCCCTGTGGCCAGAATTCCCTGGGAGTTTCGCGATTCGGATACTGGGGCAGCCCCCAACCCCGACGATAGCCCAGACGATACTTGGCCGAAAGAGTCATCGGACGAAAAACGAATTCCTTGGGCGCATCGGGACTCGAATGATTGGACAGCCCCCAACCCAAGAGCTTACCCGCAGATACAGTCCCCAGAACCTCCAGATCCGCTACGTCGCCATACGGTCTGCATAGAAAATGTTTCCTGGGAGACGCCGATTTCCGACGTCCTCGACGTCGTGCAGTTTGGGGACGTATATCACATCCAGGACTCCATTCGACGTGATTCTCAGGGCAACCCATGTCGGGGCATTGCCATCACATTTACGAATGTCAATGCCGCCCTCGGATTCTATTCGGATGCCACGAATATCAACCTATATGGTCGGCGCCTCCAGGTTGAATGGGGCGAAGGCCCCAGGCCGTTCACGGATTTGGGGCGGAGCCGTGCTATCACTATCACTGACCGAGGTCATCTGGGAACAGAGCAAGACCTTAGGGATTATCTCGAGGCATTCGGTCCAATCGACAAACTTAGTCTCATGAGGGAAAAAGACCAAGACCGCGCTTTCGTAAACTTTTTGAGCGTTAACTCGGGTGCTCGCGTATGGATGTCTCTCTGTCTTTTTCAAACAAAATACTGAGTCAAATGATGTAGGCGGCCCAAGCCTTGCGCGACGCTGGTGCCCAAGTCGAGCCTGTGCCTGAGCGCTGTTGGGTCGCTGAAAGACTCAAGGCGTTTGCTCTAGCAAACAAATCACGGACGGTTGTGTTGCGAAATATACCGTCAGACGCTACTCTTTCGGATGTCTGCGACCAAATCAGAGGCGGAAGCATATTTAGAATAGGTACGATACCGGAGAGTGGTCTTGCAGTGCGTCCTCTCAAGCACCTGTAGAAATGATGAACTAACTATTAAGAAGTACATACATTTTATAGAACACTCCTCTGCAGTATCCTTCTACCGACATGCATTATACAACGGTGTCATGGTCAAAAACAGGCGCCTGCACGTCGCATTCCAGGCGCAATCCAAGGAGATCCCTCGATTCCTCCATGACGAGATCGACCGAGGTTTAACGCGTTGTCTCGCGATCGAGGGCATTCTGAATGCAGACATGCTTAAAAATGACTGCTTGCACTACGGAAACGTTGAGCGCATCGCTTTCTCAGAAACAAAGTGCGTCTTCAGCTCTGTGCTTTCACGTTACCAATCCTTGGACACAGATCAATCGTATCATTCACCGCCGTCCCACACGCTCTCAAGGCGTCGCGGCTACTACCCACAAAACTGGCCTACCAAGGACTCAAAATAACATTCGCGCCCGATCCGTGCGCGGCGCCGTCTGAAGAAGAGTGGAGAAAAGCGGCGGCTCTACAGGCTGAAATATCTGCCTTGTTGATTCCATCGGATACACAGCAGCAGAAATCTAATGCGGCTATACCCCCCAATCGAATAAAGATGTAGCATAGTCGTTGTGGCTCTAATCCAATCCAAAGGAAAGTAAGACTGAATGGGGATGTACGGTACTTGTCGATGTTAGGCACCAGCCTCTGAATTGATCGCCTGTCAGAAATTTCTCTCGTCCGCAAAATTCAAAAACAAGTCCTGCACGACCCAGGCACTCCCTTTCCCTCCATTCCCTCCATTTTCTTCCCTAAAAATGCTCGTGCTATACGAGACCGCGATGGGCTATTGCCTGTTCAAAGTTGGCGACACCGTAAAGCTGGAGAGCGACGACTTGTGGAAAGAGTTTGAGAGCCCGGAAAAGGCCAGCAAACTGTACGCTCTGTCAGACGCATGCACCTGGACCTGCAACTGATTGTTTTTCACTTATAGACTAAAACTCAAGGGAATACACCGATTCCATTCCACCGCGACAGCAGTAGAGGATATCACTGCACTGCAGAAGGGAAAGCTGGGCAAGGGCCTGAAGGACTTCCTGACAGAGGAAATTGTCGACAAGGGCAAGAGCAAGGAGTCGCTGCTCGTTATTGACCCGCATCTGTGTATGTATCCTCTTTCTTCTTCACGACCACGCATTTTCTCACAACATGCGCATTCAAGCACATTCCATTGCCAAAAAACTGAGTATTAACGTGAGCGCTTTGGAGGGCAAAAATGAGGACCTGTGGCGCGGTATACGGTCTCAGTTGACGGCACTATTAAACGGCGTGGATCCAAAGGATTTGGCAACCATGAGCTTGGGTCTCAGCCATTCGCTCTCGCGGTAAGTCTATTTCTTCACCGTTTCTGTTTGACTGAACCTTCATTTCCGGCCTAGATTCAAGCTGAAATTTTCGCCGGACAAGGTCGATACCATGGTCGTACAAGCAATTGCTCTCCTCGACGACCTTGACAAGGAGATCAACATTTACTCTATGAGGGTTAAGGTGGGTTTCGTATGCGCCCGCGCCGACGCTTGGACTGACTTTGCCCAGGAATGGTACGGCTGGCATTTCCCGGAAATGGCCAAAATTATTGTCGACAACATCGCGTATGCAAAGGTCATACGGTTAATGGGTATGACCTCTATTGCCTTCGTCTACTCTCTTTTAATACGTGACTAGGTTTCCGCACAAACGCATCATCAACGTCCTTCGCCGCCATCCTTCCTGAGGACCTCGAGGAAGTTATCAAGGCCGCCGCTGAAATTTCCATGGGCACCGAGATATCCGACACGGATATTGCCCACATCCATTCTCTATGCGACCAGGTCATCTCGATCTCCGCATACCGGACACAGCTGGCAGAGTACCTGCGGAATCGCATGAACGCCATTGCGCCCAATCTGACCGCACTTGTCGGTGAGCTCGTCGGCGCACGGCTGATCAGCCACGCCGGCAGCTTGCTCAGCTTGGCCAAGCACCCCGCAAGTACTGTCCAAATTCTCGGCGCAGAGAAGGCTCTGTTCCGAGCTCTTAAAACGAAACATGACACACCGAAATATGGATTAATTTATCATGTGCGTTTTCGCTCACTCCCCGTGTCCTTTCCCTCTCGGCTCACCGACAACACATAGGCTTCTCTCATTGGCCAAGCCCCGCCAAAATTAAAGGGTAAAGTAAGTATCCGTCGTACTCACGAAAGAATGTATGGAACTGACCGTTTGGCGCAGATGGCTCGCATGGTCGCCACAAAAGCAGCGCTCTCCATTCGCGTCGACGCCCTCACGGACTCGGATGGCAAGTCGGAGCCCATGGCTCCCTCAATAGGGATCGAAAACCGGGCCAAGCTCGAGTCGCGGCTGCGCGCCCTTGAGCATCAAGGGGATCTCTCCGGTGTCCGCCGGTTCGCCGACGGCGGCAAGAAGCAGGCCAAGTTCGAGATGGGCGGAGAGACCAAGACGTATAATACGCAGGCGGATGCGGTGGATCTGGTCTCGACACAACGGGAGGATCCGATGGCGATCGCGGTCAAGGCTGTTCTAGATGTGAAGGAGGAGAAGCGGCGGGCGAAGGAGGAGCGGCGGGCGAAGAAACGGGCGGAGAAGGAGAAATCGGAGGAGGTTGGGGATGTGTCGATGGATGTAGACGGCGCCGCCGAGGATGAGGACAAAAAGGCGAAGAAGGACAAAAAACGCAAGCGGAGGGAGAGCGAGGCTGCAAACGGAGAGGCGCCGAAAGCCAAGGTGTGTATCTACCATCAGAACTTACTCAAGACTGACGGCGGTCCAAGGAGGAGGAAACGGAGGAGGAACGGAAGGCAAGGAAGAAAGCTCGGAAAGCCGAGAAAGCGGCGGCCGAGGCGAACGGGGATGCGAATGGAGACTCCGAGTCACCGAAAAAAAAGAAGAAGAGAAAGTCGGAGGCTTAATTTGTGTATCTTGCTCTGTCTACCTATCTGCTATATCTACACTCTTTCATCAGGGGATGCGCTAAACTCACGGCATCAAACGCGGTCATGTGACGTGTCGTACCGTTTATGGGTCTGTGCTCATGACCTCTCAAATCCTCTCAAATCGCTTCATTCATCCATACCCACTCTTCGTGTCCAACTCCGTGTCCATGTTCTCGAAGCTGGATCAAGAGGGAATCAGGAAAACGACTGCGCAAAACTTTTCAAGGTCAAGGACCTCATGTATTCTCCGCCGAAGCTCTAACACACAACACACGGATTCATTCCAACATTACTTTGGTAGTAGAATTTGCTATATATCTACGCCTGACGGCCTGGCCGTTCAGTTGGCGCAGGTGTTGTCTGCAGAAGCGGAGAACGACTGGATGATCACGGATGCTTCGATGTTCTATGCAAGTGGGTTAGGGATCATCCCAGTAGCGAATGAATGACTGGCCCGTACCGTGCACTCGCCGTCCTGGTTGGGGTTTGGGAACTGGAAAGTGCTGCTCTCGCAGTCGGCACCAGAATACACGGAAACACAGTGCTCTGCAGCGTCAGAAACCTGTAGCAAATTGAGATACTAGGGCTTGGAAACAAGATTCGATACCCTTCACCAAAAAAGAGTTCCTTCCACTGAACGAGTGGCATGAGCTGTCGGCCGGGAAGACCGCGGACGTGCCGCCACAGTTGAAGTTGGTGAAGACTGTGACGTTGACCGCCAGAGCCGAAGCAGCAAGCAGAGGGATCATCGCGAGGAACTTCATGGCAAAGTTAGGGCAAGACGGATGGTTGAGAGCCTCTTATACGGCGGAGCGTGGTGATCCAAATCTCCATGGCGAAGAACGGAAGCATGGATTTCGGCTGTTGAGGATCATCGTCATCACCCAGTTCAGCCTTCAGCCAACGACTATCCCGCTCAAACCTTTTGCGGTTCTTCCAGGTTGTAGCATAGTAGTCATAACATTGAACATTGGCGATAGATACAGTGTGAGAAGTAAGCTCAAGTAGCGCAAGTATTGTCGACAGAACACAAAAACGAGAGAGTCGCCTGCGATGCTTCGATGTTCTACGTGCCTTGTTACGATATCGGTTGCTGAATAAGAGTACGGTGCACACCTCACATTGTCCATCCGCTGAGAGACTGTGAGCGGCGAGCTTCATAAAAAAAGAAAAGAAAGAAGAACTGACCGTTGGGAGTCGGAAATTGTAGGGTGCCGCTGGCGCAGGTCGAGCTGCTATATACCTACAAGGTACAAGTGTCATTCGATGAAGTGTCTGGTTGCGAGCAGACTTGCCGTCACACAGTGCTCGGCACCAGCGTCCACCTATTACCAATGTTGAGTCAGTATGGGCTCTACAAAGGCGGAAGCCTTCTGACTCTGAAGGCGCGCATGTTGCTACTCGGGTGGCAAAGCCCGTCACATGGAAAAACCTGGGAGACTATGTGAACGACCATCTCCACAAAAAAAAAAAAAAAGTCAATCCTACCTGCGATGTTCCGCCGCAGTTGATGACTGTGAAAGTCGTAATATTGACCGCCAGAACTGGGACAGCGGCAGCGAACAGCATGTAGAGGAACTTCATCTTTGGAGATTGTCTTTGGTTGTGATTTCTTCCTTCCGTCCGCGAGTTCTTATATAGCTGACTAGAAGCGACAACGGGAGGAACATCCACACAGATTCGTACGTCGGCATACGGACGGGGCGCTGATTACGGTATCTGCCACTTGTGCGAATAGTAGTACCTGACCTGGGCGAGACTGGAGTCTTGACGACGCTTGCGTAGTACAGTAGAGTGTAGTTCATGCGCGGGGTGATGCCCAGTAAACTTACGGGCTGCGATTTCGGATTCCTCGGAAGGCTGCAGGGAACTTTCAAGAAAGCAGTGGTCATGCTGTGCCAATGAGTACCACTTGAGTTCAAGGGTGCAATAGCGCGCAGTACTTATGGGCGGTCCGCTTGGAGACTAGTCAAACAAGCCGTTACAACGGGCGTCGGCGCTTGAAAGTCGTTGTTTGCGTGAGATTTACCTGCCGTTAAACCGGCCCGGGCATGACATTAGAGGTTAGACCAAGCATAATCGGTATGCTCTGAATGTATGAAGCAAGAAAAAAAGCGGGTGGAAAAGCAGTCATTTCGAACGACTTGCGACTTGTTCACCGAGCGCCCGGAGGTCTTTAGGTCGACCTCTCGAGCTCCATTCCCAGAGTTAATTTGGCTGGCTTTGATTTCCACTTCTGAAGGTAAGGCGTACCTCTTCACTACTACCATGTTTGCCCGTACAAAGACGTTTAAGAATCAACTGGCGCGATTTGCTAAACACCCGACAAGGAATAACAATTATTAATGGCGCATCGCAATATTTGAGTGATTGTGAGGCAGCGGCGAAGAGGGAGTCTCGGCTGGGGAAGTGAATCGTTCTAAGGGGCCATGAGCTCGATGTTACATGATGGCAGGTTGAGGGCTAAGGGAGTCCTTGCCCCGCGCGTCCGAAGGCGAGGTCCTATTGTGTCACCCGAATAATGCGCTGAGTTCTATTGCAACTGTTGTTCCGAAAGAAATTGACAAAGATACGACAGAGAGAGCGGAAGGTAGTCTTACTCGTTCTTGGAACTATGGAACAGACATGCCACCGCGCGTGAAGACGAATCAACTCCGTCATATAGATATTGTCGTGAACTGCAATTTTGCTCGTTCAGTTCAACATTCACCTCTATTCATTGCCAACTCACCGTGGTAATTATGAAGCTCCGTAAACATGCACACCCATGCCTTGAGTTCGATCAACTTCCCGTGCGTGGAGAGCATATCGGCCTCCACGAGTTGCATCGCAAGCACATCGTCGTGGACCGCCTCCGGTCCGTCGAGCCGCACCTGCTTAGCCACTTCAGGGTCCTTACCCAGGTCGTGCTTGAACTTGAGCATCTCGCCCATCACACGCTCCTTGAATGCGGAGAGGATTCCTGCTGCTTCCGCCGCAGCTAGGGAGGCCGACTCAGCCAACAAGGCGCACATGCTTCTCTCGAAAGACGGAATTTCGAGTGAAGGACGGATCGTCTGGGTGAATTCCAACAAGCAGTCCTCGAGAGCGCTGGACGGAGTGAATGTGTGTGCCTCTGTGGCGTCCGAATCGACTTCCTCATGGTCGAGGTGAAAAGGGCGGTAGGCGAGTCCGTGCGGAATCCACTGTGTCCCGTCTTCAGAGATATGTAGTGGTTTAAAGAAGACTGTTCGAGACATGGTTGCTCAGGTTAGGGGAGAGAGAGACGAAGAGCGACAATCGATTACTAAGCGCCTGTTCGGGATCGATTTTAAAATGAACATTGTTTCAATGTTTATGCAGCCCTGGGGTCCTACCTCCTACACGGCCTTTCGCACCAAAGTTGGGATGAGGACAGCTCGATCGCCTTGAGGGCGGAAGCGCTGACCCGGTAGCAGGACTCCTTGACCTTGGAGTATTTCGACACTGGTTCATGTCGGGATGCTTCACATCCTGCGTCACGTCAGGTGGCGAAGTTGGCGTTGCATTGGAGAGGGCGAACATAAAGAGGGTCTTGAAATTCGTGCTGGAGCCTCTGCGGAACCACGGCAGTAATACATCCTCCTCCTCCTCCTCCTCGTCGTCGTCGCTACTTGACATGTTCATTCCTTGTTCCGAGTCTTGCCGTTTACCTTCGTCTTTCCGTTCTGGCGAAGGTGACCTCGGCGCCCGATCTAGTAGACATATCCACTGCGTGCTCCTTTGCGGCTCCAAGATCGAAGGCTTTATGCGAAAGGACTGCGTTTGCATCAAAGTAGGCTCTTCGGTCGAGGTGAATACAGGAAGCAAGAGACGGCGAACATCGGCCCGGATCTCCGACCAATTTCTTTCCTTTGTTTTATTTTTGACCAAGATTAAGTACAGGATGTACAGTACATTACAGCCACTACAACGACGACGACGGAGGTTCGAATTGGCCATAGCTCTTCAGTGTGGGGCGATACTCGTCCATAATTTCAAGAAAATCCTTGACGCCACGAAGAGCAAACGAGTGGTAGTGATGAAGATGGAATCGCGCGTGAGATTCAGGGGAAATCCTCTTCGCCTCGCGCAGTACTTTTCCCCAGTCTGCTTCCAGCTCCCTCTGCTTACGCCACCACGCCTGGAGGAGTGGAAACAATTGGACACCAACAGCGCTGTATTTGACGCCGCTAAATTCCGGATCGAACTCTTCTCGGTTCAGCCTTGCCGTGAAGTCCCCCTTCGCCCTCACGTCCGCACCCTCCATTTCGGCCCTCCACGCGACTTCCCTTGGGCATCGCTTCTGATCCATATTGTTGAATAGAACGGCCCACAGCATGACCCAGAAGAAAGATTGGACGTCGTCGGCAGGGGACTGAATATACTTTGTGTTTTCGAGCATGGCACGATGAAGAGCAAGGGACATAAACTCTGGGGTTCCCTTGATATTTATTATTACGGCGGCGAGACGGAGTAGCTCTTTCTGTACTCACAAATCTGGGGGCGTGCTTGTGTTCGTCATCGAAGTATGTTGCCCACTGGACCGCCAGGTCGCCGTCCGTAACGAATGCGGTACACTTGCTCCCGATCTCGAGTTTTCCAATGAGTGCACTGATGTCCTTGGCAATCTGTGCTGACGTCTGGGATGGGGATTCAGTGGCGATATCCATACCATTGAGAGCGATGGTGGTCCCATCTACCGACGCGGGCGGCCAAAGTGCTTCTAGGATTTTATCCTCGAACTTGAAGGGTTTATACGCAATTGGTTCACCCAAAGTAAGCAGGACATTTCCGATACTGATATCTCGATGCATCCAACCCGATTGATAATAAGACAACCATCCTAGATAGGGATTGATAAGTCGCTCTGCAGCGAGTGATCACAGGAACATACCTAATAATGCATGGGCTATCCCGATACAGATGTCATACGACGATTCCGCTTCATAGAACGGAGAGGAAGACCGTTATGCACAAGTCTCGAATTTCGGGGGTCTCATTCTCAGACTTCCCGATGGTCCAAGGATGATTTGGGTTGTCGGACATCTCTTGACGTGTAGGAACGAGAAGGCAGTTAGAAACCGGCTCCCCAGTTGGATGGGTGGCCTCGTAAGAATAGAGGACGACGGCAGTTCCAAAGGCCCCGGCTCCCGCCATGTACATGGATTTTTCTGTGTCCTTCGCGCTCTCGGTTTGCCATGAAGCCTTGAGGACAACGTCCCGCCCTTCGACATCTTGCATATTTGGTTGAGATCCGTTTGTTAAGCCAGCTGGTAGACTGCATTCCATGAGTTCAAGGTGCAATAGCGCGCAGTACTTATGGGCGGTCCTCTTGGAGACCAATCAAACAAGCCGTTACAACGGACCTGCCATTAAACCGGCCCGGGCATGATGCCAACATTAAGTAGAGGTTAGACCAAGCATAATCGTTATGCTCTGAATGTGTGAAAAAGCAAGAAAAAAAGCGGGTGGAAAAGTAGTCATTTCGAACGACTTGCGACTTGTTCACCGATTCAAAAACGAAAAATGAGCGCCCGAAGGTCTTTAGGTCGACCTCCCGAGCTCCAGTCCCATACTTAATTTGACTAACTTTGATTTCCACTTCTGAAGGTAAGGCGTACCTCTTCACTACTACCATGTATGCCCGTACAAAGACGTTTAAAGAATCAACTGGCGCGATTTGCTAAACAGTATTTAAGCACCCGACAAGGAATAACAATTATTAATGGCGCATCGCAACATTTGAGTGATTGTGAGGCAGCGGCGAAGAGGGAGTCTCGGCTGGGAAGTGAATCTTTCTAAGAGGCCATGAGCTCGATGTTACATGATGGCAGGTTGAGGGCTAAGGGAGTCCTTGCCCCGCGCGTCCGAAGGCGAGGTCCTATTGTGTCACCCGAATGATGCGCTGAGTTCTATTGCAACTGTTGTTCCGAAAGAAATTGACAAAGATACGACAGAGAGAGCGGAAGGTAGTCTTACTCGTTCTTGGAACTATGGAACAGACATGCCACCGCTCGTGAAGACGAATCAACTCCTTTGTATAGACTTTGTCGTGAACTGCAATTTTGCTCGTTCAGTTCAACATTCACCTCTATTCATTGCCAACTCACCGTGGTAATTATGAAGCTCCGTAAACATGCACACCCATGCCTTGAGTTCGATCAACTTCCCGTGCGTGGAGAGCATATCGGCCTTGACGAGTTGCATCGCAAGCACATCGTCGTCGACCGCCTCCGGTCCGTCGAGCCGCACCTGCTTAGCCACTTCAGGGTCCTTACCCAGGTCGTGCTTGAACTTGAGCATCTCGCCCATCACACGCTCCTTGAATGCGGAGAGGATTCCTGCTGCTTCCGCCGCAGCTAGGGAGGCCGACTCAGCCAACAAGGCGCACATGCTTCTCTCGAAAGACGGAATTTCGAGTGAAGGACGGATCGTCTGGGTGAATTCCAACAAGCAGTCCTCGAGAGCGCTGGACGGAGTGAATGTGTATGTCTCTGTGGCGTCCGAATCGATTTCCTCGTGGTCGAGGTGAAAGGGGCGGTAAGCGAGTCCGTGCGGAATCCACTTTGTCCCATCTTCAGAAATAGGCAGTGGTTTAAAGAAGACTGCTCGAGACATGGTTGCTCAGGTTAGGGGAGAGAGACGGAGAACGACAATCGATTACTAAGCGCCTGTTCGGGATCGATTTTCAAATGAATTATTTCACGCAGGGCACGCCCAAGTTGGGGAGCCCGCCTTGCTGAAGCGCTGACCCGGTAGCACGACTCCTTGAGCTTGGAATATTTCGACACTGGTTCATGTCGGGATGGCTGCTTTACATCCTGCGGCAGGGTGGCGAAGTTGGCGTTGCGTTGGACGCAGACGGGAGTCCACGACGTCCGTAAAGAGGTTCCTGCCCCTTGCTTGAAATTCGTGCTGGAGCTTCTGTGCGCTCTTCTCGTCGTCGCTTGACATGTTCATTCCTTGTTCCGAGTCTTGCCTTCTACCCTTGTCCTTCCCTTCTGCGCCCGATCTAGTAGGCATATCCAATGCGGCTCCAACATCGAAGGCTTTATGCAAAAGGACTGTGTTGCATCAAAGTTTCTTCGAGGTGAACGCAGGAAGCAAGAGACGGCGAACATCGGCCCGGATCTCTGATCAATTTCTTTCCTTTGTTTTATTCTTTGACCAAGATTAAGTACAAGATGTACATTACAGCCACTACCACGACGACGACGGAGGTGCGAATTGGCCATAGCTCTTCAGTGTGGGGGCATACTCGTCCATGATTTCAAGAAACTTCTTGACGCCGCGAAGAGCAAACAAGTGGTAGTGATGAAGATGAAATCGCGCCTGAGATTCAGGGGAAATCCTCTTTGCCTGGCGCAGTACCATTCCCCAGTCATCTTCCAGCTCCCTCTGCTTACGCCACCACGCCTGGAGGAGCGGAAACAATTGGACACCAACAGCGCTGTATTTGACGCCGCTAAATTCCGGATCGAACTCTTCTCCGTTCAGCCTCGCCGTGAAGTCCCCCTTCGCTCTCACGTCCGCACCCTCCATTTCGGCCCTCCACGCGACTTCCCTTGGGCATCGCTTCTGATCCATATTGTTGAATAGAACGGCCCACAGCATGACCCAGAAGAAAGATTGGACGTCGTCGGCAGGGGACTGAATATACTTTGTGTTTTCGAGCATGGCACGATGAAGAGCAAGGGACATAAACTCTGGGGTTCCCTTGATATTTATTATTACGGCGGCGAGACGGAGTAGCTCTTTCTGTACTCACAAATCTGGGGGCGTGCTTGTGTTCGTCATCGAAGTATGTTGCCCACTGGACCGCCAGGTCGCCGTCCGTAACGAATGCGGTACACTTGCTCCCGATCTCGAGTTTTCCAATGAGTGCACTGATGTCCTTGGCAATCTGTGCTGACGTCTGGGATGGGGATTCAGTGGCGATATCCATACCATCGAGAGCGATGGTGGTCCCATCTACCGACGCGGGCGGCCAAAGTGCTTCTAGGATTTTATCCTCGAACTTGAAGGGTTTATACGCAATTGGTTCACCCAAAGTAAGCAGGACATTTCCGATACTGATATCTCGATGCATCCAACCCGATTGATAATAAGACAACCATCCTAGATAGGGATTGATAAGTCGCTCTGCAGCGAGTGATCACAGGAACATACCTAATAATGCATGGGCTATCCCGATACAGATGTCATACGACGATTCCGCTTCATAGAACGGAGAGGAAGACCGTTATGCACAAGTCTCGAATTTCGGGGGTCTCATTCTCAGACTTCCCGATGGTCCAAGGATGATTTGGGTTGTCGGTCATCTCTTGACGTGTGGGAACGAGAAGGCAGTTAGAAACCGGCTCCCCAGTTGGATGGGTGGCCTCGTAAGAATAGAGAACGACGGCAGTTCCAAAGGCCCCGGCTCCCGCCATGTACATGGATTTTTCTGTGTCCTTCGCGCTCTCGGTTTGCCACGAAGCCTTGAGGACAACGTCTCGCCCTTCGACATCTTGCATATTTGGTTGAGATCCGTTCGTTAAGCCAGCCGGTAGACTCCATTCCATGCGATGCTTGGGATGCGTTCCGCGAGGCTCGATGGGTACTACATTTGTTATAAATCCACAGGAAAAGACAAACTGTTTTCCAATACGTACTCGTGCTGGGTTCTTCAACCTCCGTCGAGGGCTGGACATCTGCAGCCTTCCTCGATCTCGGAGCTGATGTCGGGGGCGACGGCACTGAATTCGCTGCCGGACGCGAAGAGCGACACCGAAAGACACTGGCCTGCGAGACCGCCACCGCCGAAGACACGCTCGTAGCATCCGGGTCCTGACAGGAAAGCCGGGAGACCCTCGTCGCCCTTCCGCGGACACAATTGGAGGTGTGCAGGATGTGTTTGGTAGTCGCCTTGATACAATTCGGACTCAGAGGATCCGAAGGCCGCGGAATCCAAAACTCCAGCTCGTTCGAAGTAGACACAAAGCCGGCGTCTCGCGGATTCGACCACAGAAGGAGGGTCATCACGAGACGAAGAGCGTTAGCACGCCCCTCTGGAGTGTTAAGCAGGAGTGGGACGTGCGAAGTAAGCCCCCCGCGGTGAAATATCAAGAATCTAAGCCCTCCGGTTTCATTATAACCAATGACAAGCGCGAAGGTGCGAGAGGGGTTTGCGCTGAAGAGACAACGCGCGTACGTCGCCGCCTGGAAAATCAATTCCGGCCAATCATCGTTCACTTCCACAGGTATCTCTGCTCGAATCCCGTCCTGATCCGAAGGAGGACTCCAAAACAACGTATCCTTAGCCGTTGAACCATTCGATGCGACCAGGGCGTTCCCTCCCAGCAGGCAGGGTTTGACGGGAAAGGCGTTTGCCACAGTGTCTCCCATGACCCGGTCGTAGACGATGAAGTTGAGTTCGTCATACCAAGAACCTCGCGATTTGTCGAGAGCGTCGCCTCCATGGTAGACGCATGCATTGAGGAACTCTGCGAGGGACCCGTGCGTATGCTCTGGTGTTGCTGGTTCAACAGGCCACGGTTGCCATGAGTTGCGTTTGAACACTTCCAGGCTGACCTTGGCTGCAGTGAATGCAGCTTGAAATTCCGGAGCGTCGACAACACAGTCGTAATTATCGAGAACCTTGAGCTCAGCGCCCTTCATGCCCTTCTTCGGACTCCTGGGGGAGAGGATTCTGGAAATCCGAGTGGCGTCCGGGAACTGGTATATCTGGCCAATCTCATCATCGTTCATGACGCGGATGAACTCGGTCAGCTTTCAGCGCCTTCCAGGGTAGAGCACAAAGACTTTCTGAACGCAAGGGGTTGGCCCAAGAATCAAGCAGCGAAAAGTCAACAAAGCGGTCGATGGAGGGCGTAGTCGTCTATGTTGCGGAGATGGTTTGTTCGACCTACGCCGCGCAAGTCTTGGAGTTGAAGAAAGGCAAACGGACTCCGATAAATCCGAGATGCCGGCATCACGCGGTAACAAACAAACACGACGCGAAAGGCTGTTGATTGTTGAACTCGCACAAAAGACGCGTCCCCGGAAGAAATTACAATGCCATATTGTCATATACTTGAACATGATACTATGTGTTTACAAAAATGCGTGTACAGAAACAAATGATGATGAGAGGTGTGGGTCTAGTGTGCATGGTGCGGGCAGGGATGCATCTACGATCGCTCGCCGCGGAGACGACGCGCGAGAGCGAGATCCTTGGGTTGAATGGTAACACGCTTGGCGTGGATGGCGGCGAGATTGGTGTCCTACGACAAGGGTCAGCAAGTGGCACGATGAGGAATGGGAAGTGGACGCACCTCGAAGAGCGATACGAGGTACGCTTCGGCAGCCTCCTGCAATGCCATGACGGCCGACGATTGGAAACGAAGGTCGGTCTGCGAGCGAGGATGAGTACGATGAAGGTAAAGAACGACCAAGAGACACACCTTGAAATCCTGGGCAATTTCACGGACGAGACGCTGGAAGGGGAGCTTGCGGATAAGGAGCTCGGTCGACTTCTGGTAACGTCTGATTTCACGGAGGGCGACTGTTCCAGGCCGGAAACGATGGGGCTTCTTGACACCTCCAGCGGCACCCGTGGCGGTCTTGCGAGCGGCAGAGCTCTTGGAGGCGAGCTAAGAGCGTGTTAGTATCGAGTGGTGAGGTGGAGAGGCAAAGGCGACGACGACGGACCTGTTTGCGAGGAGCTTTGCCTCCGGTGGACTGCACAACGCGTCAGTAAAGGGACAAGGACGGGTAGGACAAGGAGACTGACCTTGCGGGCGGTTTGCTTGGTACGGGCCATTGGTCTTGAGTGGCGCAAAGGGTGTGGTGGTGGTGGTGGTTGGTGGTTAAGAGACGAGACGCGCAGATCAACAAACTTATACCGATCGGGCACGTGATCGAGTGTAGCGGTCACAACAGCTGCAAATAGGCGGGCCGCCGCGTCGTGGCCTAGGTGGTAGGTGTCCCGCTGTGTTAACACGTACGGTTTGACCACGAAATCGAGTGCAGCCGGCTGGATGATGGCTGTGCTGCGGTGGGTTCCGACCGTCGTCTATCCTCGCTAGCTGTCGGATTACACCGCGAAGACGTTTCCTGCGCCCTCCTGCGGTTGGATGCTACTGCGTATCCCAGCTCGCGATCTGGGCGGCTGGATTCCACCGCAATTCCTCTTTTACGCGCGCGCGGTGGGATCTGGCCGCCATCTTCTCGTTTACCTGTGCGCGGCTGAATCCCACCGCCGATTACCCTCTGCGCGCCCGCGGCTGGATCCCACCGCAATTCCTCGTTTGCGCATGTGCAGTGGGATCTCACCACAAACAGCCACTTAACATTCTGCGGGTCGATTTTATTGCAAAGCTCTGCAATCGTCTCTTCCGATTAATATTATACTCCAGTGCAATTGTCTTCTTCCCTCCTGCTGTTGGGGCTCGTCTGGGACGTCTAGATCGGTCTCTTCACACCTTCGTCTACGGTTTCTGTGTCTTTCCTTTCTTGTTCAGCGCACGATTTTCTGGGTCGCTTAGCCTCATTCAAACATCTTGGTTCACAATGGGGCTGCTGGATTACCTTCCGAACTACACATACATTTAAATTGGAACCTCAACTGGCCAACCTGTGTTGCCACTTCCTACCCCCAGCAAAGTATAAATGCTCAGAACTCGGTCTTGAACCCCTAAGTCTTGAATTCAGTCCCGAGCCCCCAGGATTATAGCCAACGCTGGGTGTCTTGCTAAGATTCTTTTTCCCCGCCTCCGCTGTCATTGTTGTAATCGTGGCCGTTGCCACGACGCTTCCTCTCCCATTGTCGCGCCCAAACCTCCAAGATGTCACAAGTTCTTCAGCAACACCCTCATAATGTACGTGCATGACCTGCGGGACGCATGGCAATCCTTTTTAGAGAGCGCGCGCACGCGTGAGTTCCTCCCCTTCAAGTTCCTGCTCAACAAGTTTTGACTGATGCTGGATTGGAGCGTGGGCATAGATTGAGGTTTTTTGATTCTCCTGGGTCTATCGCCTTCATATGGAGCTTTACCTAGTGTCCCTGTAACTCTTACTTGACCTCCAAAAATAATTCTGCTCACAATAAAAGGGTGTCGACGTCTCCCGTAGAACATTTATCTTAGGTAGTTCCTCAACAAGTTAATCATCTCCTGCTTTCGCAATATCGACGTGAACTGTCAACAGCAATATTTAATTAGTCTGTGGGCCTTCTGGTGAGTAAAGCTACTCCATTTCAGGCCCACAGCGATGTTCTGAGCGACGGGACGGGAGTGAACAGAATTGATGACATACCTTCGGGGTGCGATAACTCGCTACACAGCGGCTAAATCGTTCTAAAATCTTGTCAGGGCATTAATGCACCGTATTCGAGGCTTCTGAAGTGTATTTGACTTTTTCCCAAAAGATTGGTATTTTACCCATTGTCGTCTCAATTCCGCACCTAAATGCCTGAAAATATTCGCACGAATGCCGAAGGTATGTATGAGTATTGAGTCAAAAGCACAAGACTTTAGAGGGAGGACTGCACGAGGTAAGATTTGATTATCCTGGAATTATCGCGAACTCATTGTTTTGAAGCATAGTTTGATGATGTTTCAAGTTACGCATTGGGTTCTTACCTCTACTCTCCGATTTATTTGACCTTCATCTTTGTATAAAAAATGGACTTCATCTGGAGAGGGTATATACAACTGCTCATGCCCATAGACATGTTGCGCAGGTGCAGCTTCGACTGCCTGAACTCCCGTTACGAGATACACTCACTAAGTCGCCGCCAACCAGGAATCTGACCTTGTAAGCCTGCGTACATCATTTTACCGCTACTTAGCCAGTCAATAGAACAGTAAGTGTGGAATTTTACTTCAAGTAATTTATGGCCCTTCCCTGGCCATGTCAAGATCGAGAACGAACCTAAGTACTTGAAATGTTCAACGTTGTATTCGACATTAATATTTTAGCAATGGGCTCTTGACACACATCTAATTTCTGTCTTGAAGCATGGCCCCAAATAACTATGGTCTCAGTATTCTGCACTCTTGTACAGCAGCCATCTGTACGCACACATAAATATTGAAACGAGCAAGGAGTCTACGTAGACGGCGGTTAAATGCCTAAAATAGTACAAACCGACTTGTTCCCTCCATTTTTCTGTTGGAACCGCTGCGTGTCCACTGGTCAGAGGGGTGATGTATGGTGTTCTGTGAATGCAAAATACTTGGCAATTTACATTCAACAACTGCTCCAACTGCGCACATATTTATGAGAGTCGGCGGCGAGTTCCCACCGCGTGCGCGCAGGGGAGAGTCGGCGGTAAGATCCCACTGCGCACACGTCAACCAGGGACGGCGGGGGGATCCACCCGCGCACGCATAAAAGAGGGGATGGCAGTGGGATCCACCCGCGCACGCGTAAACAAGGGAATGGCGGTGGGATCCATCTGCGTGCGCGTAAATGAGGGTAATGGCGGCGAGATCCGACCGCCCGTGGCTCGAAGGAAGTTGGCGGTGGGATGCGTGCGCGCACGCGTAAACGAGGAGAGTCGGCAGCCAGATCCCACTGCACACACGTCAGGGACGGCGGTGGGATCCACCCGCGCACGCATAAAAGAGGGAATGGCGGTGGGATCCATCTGCGTGCGCGTAAACGAAGGTAATGGCGGCGAGATCCGACCGCCCGTGGCTCGAGGGAAGTTGGCGGTGGGATGCACGCGCCCAAGCGTAAACGATGAGAGTCGGCAGCCAGATCCTACTGCGCACACGTCAGGGGCGGTGGGATCCACCCGCACACGCATGAAAGAGGGGAACGCGGTGGGATTCAGTCGCGCACGCGTAAACGAGGGGACCGCAGTGGGATCCATCTGCGCGCGCATAAACGAGTAGATGGCGGCGAGATCCAACCGCGTGCGCGTAAACGAGGGACGGCGGCGAGATCCCACCGCCCAGGCGGAAGGAGGAAATGGCGGTGGGATCCAGCCGCGGGGGCGCAAACGAGGGATGGCGGTGGTGTTCAGCCGAGAGAAGAGGTGGTGAGACCCAACCACAGAGCAATTGACAGGGAGATCCAAGGAATATAGATGTGGGTTATGAAGCGCTGCAAAGCACACGAGCCTGCAAGCTCACTAGATATCAATTAATGAGAATCGCAGTGGCTATCGGGGCAGTCGGATATGTCGGCGTTGAGGAGGTCCCGCTAAGGTGCTTGGTGCGGTAGAAACCCACTGCGGCGCGGCGGGCTGGGTGCCAACTTTCAGCGGGCTGCATCAGAAACCTTACCATGGCTGTACGTGTTTACACCGCCGGGCATCACTCACTTATCTGCGCGTCGTCGCGCTTCAACTCTAACGTTCATCTTGGTTCATCTCTGCCTTACCTTGAGCGTCGGCTCTCTTCCTTCTCAGCTATGAAATACACGTAAAGCTTGTTTTCCTGGAAATTGGCCTTTCTCGGACACTTGTGTTTACTTCACCATGTCCCCGAGCTTCAATTTGCTATCCTTGACTACAAGACTTGGCACAAACTCACCCATGACACTTCCGGGACAGGCTCGCTGACTCTGAATTCACTACCAGTGAATCTGAATACTGCAAAGCCCAAGCATCCGCAAGACTCCTATGTGGCGGCAACTCATTACGCACGGATTACTCCAGCTGTTTGAAGTTCGCGGCCTTGGCCTTGGGTCTACACAAACGTTCTTTCCAACTTTTTCTTCTCGCTCGTCACGAGCAACTTTGCTTGTGAGTCGTCTTGAATCAATCTCGACTCGGCTTACATGCTTTCCCAGCGCCAAATTAGAGAATGCGCAAACGCAAGCACGCAGCGCTGGACGACGTGGCTTTCGCCGGAGACAACTCGGCCTCTAACGACTCTCGAGTACTCCGCGCACTTCCCCGACGCGGTCGTTCCCGTAAAATAGCTGCTGAACCGGAAGACGCAGCTGTTACCGCAGGAGACGCCGATTTTGCCGCTCGTGCTCGGCCTCTCGGACGTCCTGACATCGTCTCCGGAGTAACCGATATGCCCGTCGCAGCCCTCGACGTCACCAGCCCCTGCGTACCGAACCCCACATCCAAACGCCGCCGGGTTGGGAAAACACCTTCCGCGCCACTAAATCCCGATGGGTGCAATTTGCGCGACCAGACGTCTGCCGATCATTTGAGGAATGGGAACGACAGTCAGCATACGTCTCCAGCTCCGCCGGCGCAGTCTTGTGGAAACTGCGGTAGTACCACGACTTCGAGCCGCTGGACAAAGAGCAAGCTTCTACTGACCAAGATATGCCACGCATGCTACCAACATGAGAAGAAACACTCCGAGTGTCGACCTCTCCCAGTAGCTCGACCTTCATCACATTGCTGCGGTAATTGTGGAACTCATACGAGCTCTGACAATCGCTGGGTAGATAGCAAGCTGCTGACTGGGCAAATACTCTGTCGTCCCTGCTTTGAGTACGAGAAGCAACACTCCAAATGCCGACCTCTCTCGCTCATTCAACGCGCTGGAAATCAAGCTCATATCGTCACCGAATGCGCCAATTGTCGCAGCAAGACCACATCTGGTGGCTGGTGTAGCAGCGTTGTGCACCCTGCATCTAAATTGTATGGCTCTTTCTGAATATGTCCGAAAGCTAATCTGCGGTCGGTTATCTGAACGAAGGTGTCACGCGTGTTACAAATATGAAAAAAAGCATGGTAAAGCGCGACCTGAATCACTGTATCAGAGGCCACCACGCCCGCAACCGCAACCGAGGACCAAGTGCCACAACTGCGGAGAGAAAAAGCCTCGAGAATGGCGGACCGACGGCGAGGGAAATACCGTTTGCGACGAGTTCGTAGTCTCCGCTTCTCCAACCATGTTCTCACTTACTTGCGAGTACAGATGTGGCATTTACTATCTGGCCAACGGTTTCGCGCGGCCACTTTCTAAGGAGGATATTCGAAAGCGCCGCAAGCGCATGCGACGAGAGCAGCACCGAAATGCCACTGCCAATGACACAGCGAACACTAATCAAGTCAGCTCGTCGACTGCCCCACCCGACGGATGCTCCAATTGTAAAAGTATGACGACGAACGGAAAGCGCTGGCGCCCAAGTCTCCTGGGTCTCGGGCGCGTGTGTCAAGCATGCTATATGTACGAGAGGAGGCGTAACCAGCATCGACCGATCTCGGTCATCCAGCGCGTTAAGCTGCACCCTGGGCCAGGCGGCTGCTCAAACTGTGCTGTACAGAGCACACAGCAGTGGGGGCGTAGCGTCCTGGCCCCCGGCTGGATATTATGCAAAGCGTGTTCCTGCTATGAGGAGCGGAACAACTGCCACCGCCCTCAACGGCTATGGAAGGATGTGTAGTTGTCAATTCTTGGATTCTACAGTTTGGAGAATGTAATTTTTCTTGTTCTCGAGTTGATCGCGACGATACAATATTCGACTGCTCTTTGGTTAAGTTGTTTCAAGCCAGACAGAAGACGGAGCAATTGCCCATTCGTGATTTCATGATCCATGTACAAGTATGCATTAGTGCGACCAAAAGCACCGCAAACCAAATTAGACGCAAACGATAGCGTGGATATCGAGTCCTCGCACTGCTCACTCCTCATCCTCGCCCGCGCTGTCATCTTCTACGGCCGCCTTGCTCTTCTTCGTAGCCTTAGCCTTTTTGGTTGGTGGCTTCGCGGTTTTGGACGCGGGTTTCTGGATGTACGAGCTCAAGCCGATGCAACATCGCAGTAGAGATAAAATATGTACCTTGCGCTTCTTGCCAGTCTCCTCCTCGTCATCGTTGCCGGCGTCGTCCTCATCGGATTCCTCCTGGATTATATTAGAGGAAAAGACACAATGAGAGGAGAATGATTGAAACCTTCTTCGCTTTCTTTTTCGGAGCTGCTTTTGCCTTTGCGGGAGCTTTCTTCGCAGCTTTTTTCTTGGGCTTTTCTTCCTCAGAATTGGCACCCTCGTCGTCGGATTCACCCTTCACATCATCCATCTCCTTGGTGAAATCCTCGCCCTCGTCGGATTCATCCTGCGCGGCGAGTTGATTCCTCGTATATAATAAGGTGGATAGAATAAGTACCTTCTTCTTTTTGGGTGCGCGCTTCTTGGGTGCAGGTTTCTGGGTGCACGAAGTCAAGCCAACGCAACGTCGTAGGAAAAATAATATACCTTGGCCTTCTTTTCAGTCTCCTCATCTCCCGCGTCTTCGTCGTCGTCTGCTGCTTTCTGTGACATACAGTGTTAAGTATCAACTGGAGAAAGAAAGTTAAGCACGGTATCAACTACCTTCTTGCGGGGAGCGGCTTTCTTCTTAGGCTTGGGCTCATCCCCGTCTTCCGCATCTGCTTTTTTCTTCCTCGGGGCGGATTTCTTCTTCTTCGGCGTTTCGTCCTCGTCGTCGTCGTCACCAGCGGGTTTGCGCGCAGACTCAGGGATGTCTTCGTCGGCGACATGACCCTCTTCCCATGCCTTAGAGACGCGCGCCTGGTCTTCGGCGCTGAGTTCTTCAAACCCATCAACCTCATCCGCCGCGTCGTGGACTTTCTTGACGTTTGCGAGGACCTTTGCAGTCGTGCATCCCCAGTGCCTCCACGCGCTGTACACGAGCAAATTTGAGTGCGAAATCCAGTGGCACAGAGGAGAGCGCCTACAACGAGGTTTTGCCCATCATCTCGACTAAACTTCCGAATCTCAATTCACCCTTTTCAAGGGTCGTACCTTTTCAGCGTGTCAGACGACACAAAGACGAGTAGCATGATGATAATATCTCGACCTTTGCACGGTTTTCCGCCTGAATTCGTAAATTAGTATACTGAACAGGCTGAAGGCAGGCCACTTCGACAGACCTTTACATTTTGCGCGACTCGATTTGGCGTACTCCCTGCTCAGATAATTAGTGAATGAATGATACTGTGAGGTATGAGCCACGTACAGACGATAACCACCTTTCTTCCCTCCCTCGTTGTCAGACATGGCAAGAGACAAGCGGGATTGAGCGATTTGCTGATGTCATCATTTCTGACTTGCGCACTGACCACCACGTCTCCTCATCTGGTTTTGCGCCCTTTATGCGCCTTCTTCAACATCCGCCATACCCGTGCGGTCCGCAATGTCGATCGTTTCAAGACTGCCTCTGAGGTGAAACCCGACACCGCCGTTTTCTTCAAGTTTTGGCTATGTGCGATGGTCAAAACCTAGGCCCAAGGAGCGCTTCAAACACCACAATCGCATACTCGTTGGCCTCACTGGAAATAGATTCGGGTGGTTGTACGACACCCGAACTTGCGTCGCTAATGCTACGGAATGGATACTGTGTCGAAGACCCCGGATCTGATCTGCATCCGGGACTCTAAGACATTGCATTCCAATATAAGCCCTTCCCTTCGCCCCGTTGATTCAACGCTTCAATGCTATACCTCCATCCCTACTATCAACCAGGCGCCCAGATCTCCCTCAACCTTCGTTCTTGCGCCGATGATAGAACAGAGCGCAATGTCCAAGTGACCGTCGTCAAGGCATTCACCCCATTCACAATGAGCCAGGTCCTCCTGGTCAACATTAATCTCCCCGTCCCCGACATTCTTCCCGCCGGAAGTACGAGTTTCGTACTCAAAGTGTACGATCCACGCTTTCTGCAGCACAGGAAGGGTACGAAATCGAGCGCGCCACATCCATGGACGCTGGCAGCCGAGACAACAGCGGCTCGGCGTCGCGCCTTTGGCGCAGATACCTTTCTCCCCACCTGGTGGCCTGACGAATCCGACACCGCCGGATGGGAGCAATACTACTTCGCGAATCTGCAACACCTCTTTACAACTGAACTGGCAGCATATACGCGGTTGTTACCGCTGCAGGGAAAATCCATCCCGCTGTGCCATGCCCAAGGGACGCTCGTTCTCCCTACCCCAGCGACGCGGATGGTTGTACCGCGCGTCCTACTCCTGTCTTACGTGCCGGGTCCAAACCTGCGCGCCGTGAACCCAGCACGAGTTGCACCCGCTGTAGGCCGCGCTCTCGTTGATACCGTCCGTGCATTTGGCGCACTCGGCGTCATCCACGATGATCTGCGGCCAGACAACATCCTCCTCTCCCCGACCCACGACGAGCCCTCCCGGGCGTTCGTACTCGACTTCGGCAACGCGCACCTGCGGGCGGAACACGGCAACGAAGAATGGGAGGGGGCACTTGCTGAGAACGATGAGCCGAAACTGGTCGAACTCATGCTGGATAAACTGGGTATCAGACATCGAGTTTGAAGGTTTATCGTGGCGACCGGCAGCGAACCAGGACATTAGATGGCAGGAAACCAAAAACTCTGTATTACCACTGTTGTATTATCACTCACGGATGTAGGCAATAGGTAGACTTTATTGGATCATTCGACTCTTCGGTTCAAGTGGAAGAAGCGTAATGACATCAAAACCCCGCGTCTTGACCGCGTCGTTAACCTTTCCTTCCTTCCTCGTTTTCAACTCCTCATCCCCAATATCCATGTCTGAAAATCAGGCCGCGTATCGATTGGAATATGCCCTCTCCGGTCGCTCAAAGTGTAAAGGTATTACGAGCATTGAATCTATGAAACCCTTCACTGACGACGTTGCAGGCCGCAAACCGTGTAACGGTACAGACTTCTGCCCTGTCGCGCCGTCTTTGTGTCGTTCGACCGCTGAACATCCCAACAGGCACGGAGATTCCAAAAGGCCACTTGCGCTTCGGGTCGTTGGTGACGATCCCCGACGACAAAACGTTCTTGTACGCGTCGAAATCGTTCCACGCGATGTTGTGCTCATTTTTAAAGCGCGTGGCGGCACTGGGGCTGCGTTACGGCCAAAATCATCTCGAATGTAAAGCAAATTTACGACGCGCCCTCTGATATCGCTGGGTTCGAAGCCCTCACGGAAGAAGACAAGACTCGTGTTATAAACGCGTGGGCGGTCGATCAGGTTGCTCTCGAAGACGTCCCCGACACCGCTCGGCCAGAAAGCGCGCCCGGACCGAGTAAAAATAAAGGGCGCAAGAGGAAGTTGTATGAGGGGTCAGACTCAGAGGACTGGGACGAGGAAGAGTACTATCCTGGGACCAAGAGGGTGAAGTTTTTTATTCATTTTCCATCTTCTGTCATAAACGAAGCGACCAGGACGCGGCCGCCTATGTGCCCAGGTCGAAGAGACAGGTTGGTTTATTCATTTATATGTTTACTGCCATAGCTGAGCGTTATATAACAGAAAGTCGCAGCTGGCGAAGATTACGAACTGGAACCCGCGACGGATACACAGGCGCCGAAGAATGCTGACTACGAATTCGCGCGATACAGGGTAGAGTACTCAGTCTCGGCACGTGCCAAGTGCAAAGGTCAGTCCAGAAGATTGAAAACAATAACGATGCTAAGGGTGGCTTTTAGGCTTTAGTTGTGGAGGTTGGGAATCCGTTTTTGGCCTGTAAGTACTCACGAGCGCCTGACGATTTAAATTCCTAGGCACGTTGATCCCCAAGGGTGAACTGCGTCTCGGAATTGCTCTCGGAATGTCAACCCAGCCGTCGTTGTACGCACTCTCCCTTCTGCCACCGTCGTCTTCGTGCTCACATTTCTTCAAAGCGGTTGGCGCCACTGGGACTGCGTGACGGCCAAGGACATCTGGAATGCCAAAAATATTCACCAAGCGTCCGATGAGCTTCCCGGGTTCGTAGACCTCGACGGCCTGGACCAAGCGCGTATTATCAAGGCCTGGCAGGACGGTCACATCACAGCGGACATACTCCCGGTTCTGCAGTACGATGAAATGCTGAAACTTGAAGACGACATGAAACAAGAAGACGGAATATCCTCGATTCCGCGCGGTGAGATGGTCAAAGAAGAAGTGAAAGAAGAAGGGGTATCCTCGATTCCGCACGACGAAACGATGAAGGAAGAAATGAAGGAAGAGGCCCCGATTTTGCGCCTGGGGATTGTGAAAGAGGAAGACTTGAGTTGAAGAGTAGTCTGCCCATTGAACAAACAAGCGGACGAAGAGAAACGATCGAGGTCTAAAGTTTTCGGTGAACGTTCTTGTTGTATTGTTAATTGCTGTATCCACCTGTACGCGCTCTTCCCCTTGATGACATGTAGCACGCAAAACATTTTGTAGTCTGTAGATGAATCAAATCGCAGTGTAATAGTTCAAAACGTGAACGAGGTAGCGCGGGTTTATTTGGACATGACTGCGAGTGAAATAGTACATGAAGATGTAGAGATGCAAGGAGTGTGTGTGCGTACAGACGATGGGATGCAGCATAAAGGAAAGATGCAGAGGCCCTAGACCGTTAATGATACATACATACTTGGAGATTAAATCGTTACAACGGGATCACCACTGCGTGGGCCCAAACGTGCCCGTGGGCGAGGTAAGGAGCGGCAGCCCCATAATATCCGCCGTATTTTGCCAGATCGTGTTCCCGACCCAATTAAGCGTGAACCCGTTTGTCGGGAACACCAAAACGAAGAACATCACCACCAGCGCCAACGCCAGCCCCGCATCGAGCGCCGCGGAGAGGATGTAGTTGTATCGCATCCACCAGCGGAAGTGCGCGCGGCGGATGTGGTAGTTGAAGATGAAGCCTGTGAGGCCCCATGCAGCGTAGTTGTAGGCGGAGGCGGCGGGGATGGCGGCAACGCCGCCGCAGAAGACGGGGATGTTGACGTAGCGCCAGTTGCTCCGCGGGAAACGGCGCGCGAGGACGTAAAATGGGATCGGGGCGATGAGGCCAACAGGGAAACCCCAGAGGAGTTGGTTATAGAGGCCGTCGCGCCCGAAGAGCCGTTGCGGGCCGATACCGCCCCAAATGAGAGCCGCGTCGGCAAAGACGTTGGTCGAGGGGCAGACGAAGTTGTCGGGCGCGTCCGCGGTGCAGATACCGGGGACGTTGTCGAGCATCCAGCTGTTGACGCTGGTGACGACGAAGCAGGTGACGACCACGGCGGAGACCTGGATAGTGAACATGGTGCGCGGGGGGATCTTCATGTAGTGGCCGAGCTTTAGATCGCTGGCGAACGTGATTGCCTGCTGGCTACCCGCAAGGCAAATGGCCTTGAAGATCATGTTGGCAACAGGGCGACCAGGGACGATGTAGCCAGCGAGAAGCTCCTCCATGACGTTCAGGCCGATAGCTTGGTTGGTGATCGCTTGAATGATAGCGAGTGGGAGGGCGACGGCGACGGCAACCACGAGAGCGAGGAGGGCGGCCCAGATGGGGAGACCGGTGGGGAAGAGGTTGACCGCGATGAGGATCAGAATCGTCGACACAGCGCCGACGATCGCATACCAGCGCGACGGCACTTCGGGGTAGACCTGCATCAGCCGGGAGTGGACGTCGCGCTCGGTTTTGAGGGTCGAGCGGAAGCGACGGATGATGTCGCGACCGAACCAGAGGAATGTGTGGGTGAAGATGGAGGCGAAGGAGGCAAAGGCGACAAAGTATCCCATGGCCATGGCACTGGTGAGGAAGACGGGCGAATAGGCCTCGTATGCAGCTACATCAAAGGCGCCATCTACAACAGTTGCGCTGGTGTTATACGGAGCCCCGGTATTGTCAAACACCAAGAAAGACGACAGCGGCAGGAACGCGGTGAAGAAGATGTTCTTGACTGGACAAAAAATATTCAGCCAGGTTGGTGAAAAGGAAGATATAAACGCACAGTATATGATGGGTGTTATGATCCAGAAGCAAAATATAACAGACGCTATCACGTTGGCTGTGGACCACCACTAAACAGGAATTCGTTAGACGTTATTTCAGGAAGCGCAAAACGAAACAACTCACGGGCGTGGCCAGAGGGCTACCAATAAAAGAAATCATCGCCCAATCAAATGAAACAATGCTCATCCCCAGCCCGCTGCTCGCCCCAAAAAGCGCATTCACCGTCACGTTCGTGGGGGCCAACCAGCAAATCCAGTTGAAAAAACTCAGCGCCGTGAAGAGGTACCCCGGGAACCAGTACCACACGAAGCTAGCAACACAGGCGAGGAAGAAGAATCGTTGCCGGGTCATATGCCCGCGATCGCGCTTGCCGTACGTGGTGTGGAGGGTATTGAACAATGCAGAGCTCACGAGAGTGCTGGGCCAGATCATCGAGGAGGGCCAGACGACGAATTGGCGCAGCATGCCGCCGAGGGAGAAGCCGAAGGTTTGCGTGCCAAGGATGAGCAGGATCTGATAGATCCAGGGGAGGCGCTGGCCGAAGAACGAGTGTTGCGTGGCGAGGACGTCGGTGGCAATGGCCCCATTATAGGCGACGTTGATCATGGCGGTGATGCAAACATGTTCCTACATAAATTTGAGGACAGCTCAAATAACTTATAGAGAGCGTACCTTGATATTGAACGGCCCTGGGTTGAACGACCAAACGTAGCCGAGGGTCTTGAATTGTCTGGTGGGCAGTACCCATTCGAGGAACTTGCCGGCGGGAAGGGAGACCAGCTGGCCCACGATGGCCGTAATAAACACAGAAGGAGCTATTCGCACAGATGAGATGGTTAAAATATCAAACATGTTGACGAACCGCGGTACTCAAATACCTGATTTATGCCGGCCAGCAACACGGTGAAGAAGAGACCTAGGAACCACCTTTGAAAGAAATTAGCGCACGTCGGGAGAGCTGTGGCAGGAATGGAACTCACATGCGAAATGTGTTTACAGGCATGAGGGGATCGTCGACCTTCGAGACGGCCATGCGGACTTCGGGGTAAGGCGATTCACTGCAGGATATTAGCCATGATACTTGCTCAACAATAATTGATTCACTCGTCAAATTCAATCGCGGTGGAGATGCCAGAGTTACCAGAACGCGTCGAGGGCGCAGACTCCACGTCCGTGTTCGGTGTAGAGTTCCTCCTCGGGAGAGTCTCCAAATTTACAGTCTCTACAGCAGACTCGCCCCTCGGATTATCGAAATCCAAATTGGGATCGTTCAGATGCTCCATTAAATAGTCGTGGTCGACTGCATCCTGAGGCACATCGGGGAGGGCCCGCCTGCGAAGCGCGTGCGATGGCAGAGTCGGAGGAAGCTGCTCAGTCGAGCTGGTGTAGGGTTTGTAGTCGTCCTCCATGGTAGTTCGAGGAGTCAAGGTGGAGTTCCCGTAAAAAAACCATGGCTCTTATGACTGTAGCTGAAGCCACTTCGAGTCCAGGAAAGGGAATAGGGGACAATAAGAAGAATAGGCCACCAATCAAAGCGGTCCAAGCGCCATCCATTTCAGGTAACTGCGGGCAGACCTATCTGAGTGGTGGCACGGAGGGTGTTCATTGTTTAGTCCAAGACTCGTACAGCGGTAGATTTTTTTCTTTTGCACAGAGTGATGGAGGTTGAGAACTGCGGTCCGCAAAGCCGAAGCCTTCGAAAAATAACAAGGTCCAATATCCGGTTCCGTCGCTTCCAGCTCTCGCACCAACCACCACCACGATGCCAGTCCTTGGGCGTTAGCGGCTTGGACCTCGAGTCCTTGCCGCTCAGCTCGTTGTTTCCCATATTTTTCCGACTCTAGACGCTAGACGATACCCTAGACAACTCCTAGATTTTTTTTTTCAAGCTCCTATGGCACCGATAACGGCTCCGACTTCCCTTCCTCCGCTCCGGCGCCTTGCTGAGTACTCGGTTGAGGATATAACTAGATCTCTTCGCGGTATCCGCCAATTATACTGGCCGCCCCCTCCGATCCTCGCAATTCCGACGCGACGTGCCAATCGACCCAAGTTGCTCCATCTGTACAGCGACGACGATAAAATTCCGACTCCGGACTCTGGATATGCTTCTGCTGTTGTCTCGGATGATGAATCCGACGAGGAGGCTCTGGATAGCGGAGATTCCGACTCGTTCGACGAGCTCCGAGCCGATCCTCTCGAACGCACGTTCGCTATCAAGTGGTTAACGGGCTTGATAGGTCGGATCGATGAGCTGTCCTCCGATGACCCTACCGTCGACGCAGATGATGCGCGTGAAAGTCTACTCGACGACACGACCGCTCTTCTTGCCCAATTCTCGCGCCACGAGGAGGATGAGACGGACTGCGATATCACTCGGACCTTCTCCTTCTCTTCCAAGAGCGGAACCATTCAAATCGAGCTGAACGACGCGCCGCTATCCACCGCGGACCACACCTCCGTCGGCCTGCAAAGCTGGGGCAGCGCAATCGTCCTCGCCGAACGCCTCTGCGCGTCCCCCGCGTCCTTCAATCTCCTCGACGCGCAGCCCCTCCGCGTCCTCGAACTCGGCGCAGGCACAGGCCTCCTCAGCATCGCCGTCGCGAAGCTCCTCCGGCACCCCGCCACCACCGTCGTCGCCACCGACTATCACCCCGCCATCCTCGCCAACCTCGCGGCAAACCTGCGCACCAATTTCCCCGGTGACGGTGCGCGCGTCTCGGCGCTGGAGCTCGACTGGGCGGCCCCCGCGCGCGACGCGCCCTTTGACGCGCCGTTCGATGTGGTGCTCGCGGCGGACGTCGTGTACCACCCCGATCACGCGCGCTGGATCCGCGGGTGCGTCGCGCGCATGCTGCGCCGCCCCAGCGACTCGAGCGCGGACCCCGGTGGCGTATTTCACCTCATCGTCCCCGTGCGCACATCGGGGCGCCACGAAGGGATGCACGGCACGGTGGATGAGGTGTTCACGCGTGACCGCGACTGCGTGGCTGACGACCCTGCCGACCCGGCGGACGCGTATCGGCTCGCAATATTGGACACGGCGGCAGTAGAGCGGCAGGGCGCTGGCATTGGACGCGCCGACGAAGCTGGGTATAGATTGTTTCGGATTGGGTGGGTCCGTTAGAGTGTGTGACCCACCACCCACATATATTCTACTAGTAATTCAATAATCATAAGAGCGCCGACAATTATCTTCAAATGACTTCTGCCAAACTTCTGCTACCCCCGACGCCGTTCTCATGTCTGTCTGTGTCAAAACACATATCACTCGAAGTCACCGTGAATAGCCCGGTAGAACGCGGTATTAATAGTCAAAAACTTGCAGCCTCACCAAATTTAGAGTGTCCGTTCTCGCTCGGCCATCCGCAGCATAGTTACAATCTACAACGCCCACCCATCTTCGATTTCCATGCCACCCACCGCTGCGCGCGGAGATATTTGACTGTACTGTACACACAATTCCGTGCCTGCTATATACTTGTATCACAAAAACGTCGTCCGAGATCGACACGGAAAACGAAAACGAACCGAAGCGGAATAGAAAATAAGGTAGAGTAAAAGTAATGATAGTCGTTGGTCGGTCCGATAGCGTGGTTGAGTATATACATTGGCGGTAGATGGTGTGTAGATGGGGATGAATGAATGATATCATCATCATGCGACGCGTTCAGGGACGGCGACGGCGAATCAATTCGCGGACTCGGGTGCGCGGAGGTGGGTATCGAGGAGAGCCCGGTCTAGGACCGGGTTCGTTGGTATGTGCCGGGCCCGTTGGCAAAGGCGTCGGAGAGGTTGAGGTTTGACCGTGAGCGGCTGAGAATCTCAGTTGCCATCTCGGGGCCGTATTGCTCTGCTAGTTGGCTGAAAAAGAAGGACGCGTTAGCGCGGACGACAGGGGGCAGAAATCTATGCATACTTGGCGTAATTGTCCATAATGACAGCCATGCTGTTCATGCTGAGACGGTATGCTTTGGGCGTCATGCCCTTGCCGAAGCGATATGTGACGTGGTTCGAGCACAAGAGGCCCGCGACGATCACGCCAATGTGGATGGGGACGAGCCCAAAGGATGCGATGTACCAGCGCTTCAAGACGAGCTTCTCGAACTCGAAATACGCGGCCTTGCACCCCGGGAGGATGCTGCGGGAGTAGCACGTCGCGCTGACGGTCGCCTCTACGAAGGGGCTGAAGTAGCCACAGCAATGCAGCTGGTTCTGTATCCGCAGCCGACCGTCGGCGCCGAGATCGCGGGACCATTGGTTGTTGATCTTACCCTCGAGGTTGAGGGTGCGGTGTTTGTAGGTGAGGTAGCCGGGGACGACGAGGAGGCCGAAGCATATCCAAAGGAAGAAGGTGTATACGGCGAGGAAGCCGCGGTTGTTGAGGAGAATGCCGGCAAAGCCGATGAGGGAGGTGAATATTGCCGCGGAGGCAGCGAGGGTGGAGAGAACGAGCTCGGGGCGGTTGGCGACGCGAACGACGTCGGCGTGGTTCCACACGTCGAACCACGTTAGCAGACAGAATATGAGGGCGAGGAAGGAGTATATGGTGAGGATGATGTTGGCGAAGAACAATATCCACTTGAACTTGTTCCAGCGGAGTTTTCGGCCCTTGCCAAAGTTGACACCGTCGTAGTCCTCGTCGTTCTGGCCGGGCATGCGGGACTCGCCGCTGCGAAAAGCCTCGACGCCGCCACCGCGTTTTGGGAGCATGGCATTTATGCCCTTGCCATTCTTCCGTTTCCGAGGCCCGGTGTTGAGGGTGGGGAACTTTGAGGGGAGATAGTTTACAGTGAGCGAGACGTTGCTACCGTCCAGCGGTCCGCCCACGGGGGAGCTGCCCCTGCTGGAGAGAGAGGTGCCGACGGTGGGCTCTGCGAAGGGGGCATGGGGTGGGTCGAGGGAGGGGCCAAACATGCTGCCGTGGGGGACGAGGGGGGCCTGGGAGATGGTGGACGGGGTAAGAGAGTCCTGGCTGGGGTATTGTGAGAAGGGCAAGGTTTGCATAAAGTGTATCAACTCACGAATTCTTCAAGGATCATAGAATTGGTCAGCAGTGCTCGGCATTAGGGAACAAATGAACTCACCCCGACCTTGTGCCGTCGCTGGCCCGAGTTGTCCAGATACGTCGACCAGACTCGCTGCATCGTCCGCACAGTGGAGGGAAACGGAAACCCAGTATCTGTGCTCGTGATCGAAGAATGCCATTTCCATATGTTGACTTGATTCAACGAATCTACGCTTAGACCCATCAGGTATCACTCCAATAATTCATTCCGAGCAGTACAAGGGCGCGCTCTATCCACACCGTACAGTGAAATAACCACAGTACTTAAGTCTTCCAGGAAAAAATCCGCAGTCGCAGCGGATATAGCATATGACCAGCAGAATCCATCCCACCAATCACCACCCTCCACGAAACGTGTAACTCGATGGCGCCGACGCGCCGCCGCCGCGGCACCGTCACCCGACGTACATTAAAGATAGACTTGAATGGGAACAAGAGCCGGGCCGTAGGCCAGGGCACGCCGTTGTGTCCCAATTTGGGGCAGGCGCAGAGTCCGGGGAGAGCGCACCATAGCAAATTTGGAAATTTGGAAATAGACAGCATCGCGAGTGTTTCAGCGGGACCAGGGTTTATGCAAAGCCGACGGAGATGGAACAGGTTGCGGGCGTCGAAGTTCAACTTGGACAAGGTGAGTTTGGAGGCTTTGAAAAGTGATTTTTAGACGTCGAGTGTTTTTTGAGCTTGATGGCGCACGGTGGAACACGAGTGTCTGCGATTATAACAACCCAATTAAAGTAGAGCTCGGCATTCCATTCGACGCGGGGCGTTGTTAGATGCGCTCAAGAACTTGTTTGAAAGCCGATGGAGATGTAACAGGTACTCCATCGCAGAATGGCGTCGGAGAAGTGTCTTGCGTCGTGGTTAACGGGTACTAGCATCGGCGTTGAACCAACCAAAGCAGTCCAAGATGAACACAGGTCCAGGAAAACTTGGAGTTTTCTTGAATCTTGAACTTGAGGATAGAAAACTCGACACCACGACACGGTAGAGTTCAAATAGAACACGAGTATCTGTGATTCATGCAGCTAGATTCGCATTGGGGCTGGTTGAGAAAGTTAGAACCCTGTTTACCTTTGTATCGTTCATCACACTTTACGTACACTCGCAATTCGCATGTGATTCGCCTCGGAATCCGGTTCCCACTACTGGTAGTCTGGTACTCAAATCCACCGCTCATAGCCATGGCCAAACAGTACACAGAGGAGGAGGTTGCAAAGGTTTGCGTCCCTCCTCTGCCCTTGAAAGTATTTCTGACCGTACCGATTAAACAGCACAACAAGGAGGGCGATCTGGTAAAATTCTTCCCCGCATTGCGGTGTTTGTTAATTTCGCTGTGTTCAACCAATGCGCACAGTGGGTCACGATCGACGCCAAGGTGTACAATCTTTCCAAGTTTGCTGACCTTCATCCCGGGGGCGCGAACGTCCTCTTTGCGGACGGTGTCGGTGAGCCAAGTTGATGAACCATTTGAATAAATGAAACTGAGGACGCGCCGCCAGCTGGCAAGGACGCTACGCAGGTAAGGAAGGTTTCAATTCGCAACTTTCCAAGTCAAATACATGTGGGACAGGCCTTCTTTGGACTGCATCGGCTGGAGGTCCTCCACCGACCACAATATGCACGGCTTCAAATTGGGACGATTCAGGGTAGGGCACTCAATAAGTCCGGGAACTCAAGTTGAACTTGCGTGTGAAGGCGAGGAGTCCGTAATTAAAGCCCCTGCACCCGGGGAGGTTTCTCAAGTGCCGTACGCTGAGCCGACCTGGCTCGCCTCTGGTTTCCAGAGCCCGTACTACACCGCCGGACACCGTAAATTCCAGAAAGCCGTCCGGTGGGTTTCGTTTTGCATCCGTCGTCCTCGTAATTTATGTGAAAAAGGACATTCTTCATGGACGTCGTGCAACCCGCCGCCATCCAATGCGAAGAAAATGGCAAGCGGATACCGCAAGAGGTCGTCGACAAGATGGCGTACGTCCCTTCGTTCTGTAAATTTTGCGGCGTCTCATTAATTATTGGCAGCGAGGTAAATGTCATCGCCATGCGTCTCGGGCCCGGAAAGCACCTCAAAGGCCGCAAGCTCATGAACGGCATCGTCACGCCCGAGGAATTCGACTATTTCCACGAGGTGCGCGATTGTTTCGCCTACAGCTCGCTAACACTGCAACTCCCCTCGAGCTCATCCTCAACACCGAACTGGCACGCTTCGGCACGCGAGGGTTCGTCGACGGGCTGCTCAATGGCGCCGTCATCGGCGTGCCCCCGATCCTCAACTACGGCTCGCCCGAGCTGCAGGCGCGCGTCATTCCTGAGATATTAAATGGCAAAAAGTTTTTGGCACTTGCCATCAGCGAGGCGTTTGCAGGGTCGGATGTCAGCGGGTTGCAGGTTGGTTGTTTCCCATTCTAAGTCGGTCAGTCGTATTAATTTCGTCGCAGACAACAGCGGTGCGCGACGGCGACTTCTGGGTTGTCACCGGCACCAAGAAATGGATAACAAATGGGACGTATGCGGACTACTTCACCACGGGGTGCAGGACCGAGAAGGGCTTCACCGTCATCCTCATCGAGCGCTCCGACAACGTCTCCACCAAGGCGATCAAGACCGCGTACTCTGCGACTGCCGGCACTGCGTACGTGACCTTCGACAAGGTGCGCGTGCCGGTGGGCAACACGCTCGGCGCGGTGGGGAACGGGATGAACGCTATACTAAATAATTTTAATCACGAACGCTGGATGGTGGTGTGCACGGCGTTGTCTGCGCAGCGGCTGGTTGTGGAGGAGTGTATGAAGTGCGTCGCGTTCTCAATTTTCGCTCCATATATGGAAATAACGAAAACGCACACAGGTGGGCCTCGCAGCGGATGGTGTTTGGGAAGCCGCTAACCTCGCAGGCGGTTATTCGCTCCAAACTGGCGGGGATGATTTCGCGCGTCGAGGCGGGCCAAAATTGGTTGGAGCATATCACGCATCAGATGAATAACGTGCGCTCTCCCTTGCCTTTATTATATCCTCGACTCATGTACATGCACGTAGATGAGCTACGCCGAAGTGGGGAGCAAGCTTGCTGGACCCATTGGACTGCTGAAGTCGTGCGTTTCCCTCTCAGATTGTATACGCAGCGTAACTGACGCCAAGCAGCTTCATAACACGATCCGGCGAGGAGACAGCCGCTGACGCAGCACAAATATTCGGCGGGCGGTCGTTGACGGTGTCCGGCATGGGCAAGGTCATCGAGAATTACAGACGAACGGCGGCGTTTGACGCTAGTGAGTTTTACTTTGACGTTGTAGGCAACATCTGACTGAGTATTTCAGTTCTGGCTGGCGCGGAAGATGTTATGGCGGATTTGGGGGTGAGACAGGCAATGAAGAAGATGCCTAGCAATGCACGGATGTAGGCATTCGGTCTGAGGTTCACAGCTTAGGAATAAGATGAGAACGAGTTGATGCTCAACTGCGCGGACACCAGGACCTCGCGTCCATCATATAATTTAATTATACAAATTGAGTGGAACCCGCCTTCGGCGCGTACGTTTTATTGCACAATCTGTGCCCGCAAAGACACGGTCGCCTGTTTTGGCCAATGGGCGTCTCGTGGGAAAAAGACATGTGACGCCTCGGCTAGATGCGAACTTAGAACTTGGATTCCAACTTATGGATAGGACTGTCCTCCGCCTTCTACTCATCGTCCTGCGTAGCAAACCGTGCGTTCGTTAGGACGAAGGCGACCTTGTTTTGCCAGCAGGACGGCGCCCGTCAGTTTCGATTCCAGACTTTATTATTCAAAAATTTTGATTTTCCTCAAGACCTCTTCCTCTTAACAGACTCAGAGCTCATCGTTGGACACAATGCCATTGCCCTTAACTTTAGGACGTCTCTCAAACCGAGATACCGAGTTCAAGACACAGAACATATTGGTCGAGAGAAATGGCCTTCTCGCGTTTGGCCCATTCATTACTACGCCTACGCTTCCCCCCGAGATTTTGAGCGAAATTTTCGTTCACTGTCTTCCAGCATGGCCGCGTCCCGATCCCGACCAGGCGCCGCTGTTACTCTGTCGCGTGTCTCGCCGATTCAGAGAGGTTGCGGTGTCCACCCCCAGACTCTGGAGCTCGTTGTGTGTCGACTTTGGTGACTATAACTACCCCTGCGAGAGCATACCCAGCCTATGGCTCTCTAGGGCCCGGAGCGTCCCGCTCTCGCTGTGGTTGTACGACGATTGGGACAAGAAAGTTCCTTGCTCGCTTGAACGTTCACTATTTCCTATCGTCATCGATTTATCGGAACAGTGGAGATTGCTCGTGATTGGAGGGTCGTTTTGGGCCAGTCTCTTTCACGATGGGTCACTGAATGGAAAGGTCCCTTTGCTGGAGGAGTTGTCCATTGATGACTTTGGCAGTCACCCCGTCATCCTCCATGACGCGCCGAAATTGCGTATTTTGTCTCTCGACATGTACCACACGCAGATACAGCTTCCATGGCACCAGCTAACGAACCTACTCGCTACGTCAACATACCTTTTTCCCTCGAAATCCTCAAGAATTCGCCCAACCTCATGCAGGCCTCCTTCAATCTCTTTACATTCGACTTTGAAAGCCCGCATCTGCCTGCTTCCGAATATCGGCACGCCCGCCTCCAACGTCTTGTCCTTAGCGTGTCCGAGGACGACGACCGAGCGCTTCCTATATCCCTGCTCGATCTTTTGGAAACACCTGCTCTAAACGACCTCACAGTGGTGCTCGACCCGCGTCAACCGGTTATTGTTGGCATATCCCCCTTACTGTCTTTTCTCTCCCAATCCGCCCTTCGATTGCACACACTGGCGCTCGCTCACATAACGGCGCCGATGGAAGACTTGATAGAATGTCTGAAATTGACTCCTTCCCTCGCACACTTCAAGTTTCGCTGCGCGCATCCTTCGGACTTCGACATCCTCTTCACCAAGCTTACAGGATGTGCCAAATTTCTGCCTAAGCTCGAAGGTCTGCTGGCGGGGTTTGACGAAGAAAAAACTCCTCCCAGCCTGGCTACGTCGGTTGCGGTCGAGATGCTTTGCTGGAGATGGGCTGCGGTTGGGATTGCGCAGCTCAAATCTTTTCGGCTCGTACACGGGCCAAAGGTTTCCGACCCGCCGTTGTTTCTTGGCCTCCTGAAATCTGACGCTGATTTTCAACGGCTACAAGAGCATGGTATGCTCCTGTATGCTGGGCTGGCCGAGGACAACGATGTTTTTGGTGATTTTCATTGAGCCGCCCATTTCTTGTCAAAGCGAGAGTTTGCCGACGCTGTAACGTCCTTTCGTGTACCCATTTAATCTCATAATTCACGATCATTCAAACCAAGGACGAAATACAACGTGGTCCATCTCGAAATGTCCAAGTATTCATCACCCTTAACCAATGTGAAATAAGGTTATCACACCAGCCAGCTTTGAAGCGCGATGAACGCCGCGCATGCGAACACGACTTCCAGCGGAGCTCGGGCGCGGAATCCTGCGCTGGGTGGGACGCTGGTGGAGGGGGCGGCACTGCTCTGCGAGGGCGGGGAGGTGACGGTGCTTTGCGGCGGTGCGGTCAACGACGCGGAGCCGCTGCCCGAGATCGACGGCGCGCTAGCGGGTTGCGAGGCGGTGGCCGAGTTGGACGCTCCGGAGGGCTGTGAGGCGGTCGCCGAGTTGGACGCGCCGGAGGGCTGCGAGGAGGAAGCGGTCGCGGAGTGAGCGGGGCTGCTGGTGCTGGTACGCGAGGGCGTTGTAGTAGAGCGACGTACCGCGGAAGCAGAGCCCTCCGCGGGGAAAACGGGGATCGCGGACGCCCCGGCGGGGAGCACGCTCGTGGGGGTGCGGTTGGGGTCCTGGCCGGGGAGGGAGAGCAGCGGGAGAGTAAAGTTCTCCGCGATACACGAGGTGGTTAAGACTGAGGATCGCCTTGGATGTAGAGATCGAAGAAAATGCAAGGCGAAGGCGTACCATCGACGTAGTCCTGCGCAATCGTGTAGTCCGTCGCACCTGTGGCGTTTCCGACGCAGAGGAAGCAGTCAAAGTACGCCATCTGGAAGACGGCGGAGCAGCATTGCGTTACAGCGCATGCCTTTCAGGGCAAATGTCGTGAGCAATAATGATACTTGATACGAGGAAAGGACCCACAGCTCCATCGAAGAAAGGGCCAAACGGGGCGCAATCAGTCTGGCAAGTCTTCGGAATGACGGGAAGGCTTCGCGCGCGGAGACCGACGGTACGCCGGGCGGACGTAGGAATTAGTCCTGCCCCAGCGACCGTCTGCACGAGCACGAGGGCGACAGTGAGCGTTCGGGAGAGCATACGAACGGGCGGGCAGGCTCCAAGTGTCGGGGTGGCGAAAGACAAGCTTCCGTGAGATAGGCCTAGTGCGATTTCAAGTTGCCGCTGGACCACAGCATTCGACAAGTCCACGCCGAATGTTGATGTTGTCGGAGAAAAGGCGTCTGGAAGAACGAATACGGCGTTCGCATGACGGTGCCTGAGCCTGATTGAGGTGTATTTGGGCGCCGGCGCGTGCTACGCGCGTCGGCGCGACCCGGGACGCCCCGAACCTACATGGAATTTTTGGCTTGGTCTTGGCGTTATCCCAGGCACAGCGGTCCAAGTAGCAGATATGTGGGATAGGGCGAAAACGCAGAAACCGTGGAGTGCCGTGACGGACAGGTTCAAGACAGAGCCCTGGCAGGGATCAGAAGGGATCAGAAAAATCCATGACCAAGTAAGTAGTAAGATTTGGATATATCCCTCATACAGTGGTATAGGTATCGTACATCGTGTCATCACATCGTACTGTGCGTGTATATAGTCGTAAATTACCGTGTGTACTATTTGCTAGATTCTATATCTACAATTGAATCCGATGAAGGAATGCTGAATGCTAGTCCGCTCGCAAGCCTACCCCGCGACCCGCACCACGACGTTCCCCCCACGCATCACGCCGCCATCTCGCGTCTCAAACACCTCCGCCGCGCGCTCGAATGGTAGCGGTACACGCTCTTCTTCAAGGAAAGGCCGCACACCATCCTCGAGCGCCATCCGTAAGACAGCGGCGATGGAATCGCGCACGTCCTCGCCCTCCCAGTCCACGTCCTGCGCTGAGCTCACCCACGCGTATCCCACCTCGCTCCGCCCCCCGGCAGCCTTCTCCTTCTTGTTCTCCTTCTTGCTCTTCTTCCCCTCGTTTTGGTTACCCCGGAGCGACCGCAGCCCCGCGCGGAAGTTATCCTTCGCGCTGGGTATTGGTCTCGCGGGATAGTCACCCACAGTCGTCGTGAACTGTTTCCGCCGCCCCACACCCTTCTGGCCGGCGCCGCCGTTCTCAGCAAGCAGCCGTTCCCCCGCCTCCCACAGCTCCCGCCCACCGATCGTATCCACAATCGCATCGAACGAGTCCCCGTCCCCAATAAGCCGTTCCACCGCCCGCACCGCTGCACCCCGCCCTCCGTCTCCATCCTCCCCCATCGCGCCCCCATCGTCAAACACCACCTCCTCGACGCCCCAAGAGCGCGCGCGCGCCTGCACGCGCCGCATATGCTGCTTGTCCTCCTCGCTCGGGTCCACGTCCGCCCCGCCCTCCACGAGCGACCCCGGCGCATGCACGCACACGCGCCATCCCCGCCGCGTGAGCATGCGCGCGACGAGCCCGCCGGTGCCCGTGTGCCCGTGGAGCACCAATGCACGCCGCGCTGCACCCCGGGCATTCACTTGCACGGATGGCGCGCGCGCCTTGTCGTTGAACGGGTCTGCGAGTTCCCCGTCGGGTGTAACCGCGTCGCGCGCCCAGGTGCTTGGGTTGGGCGTGGATATGGGAGTGGCAACGTTGGAGAGCGTGCGGACGGTGCGGTATGCGGCGAGGCCGAGGGGGAGGAGCGCGAGTTCTGTCAGACTGAGACTCGGGGGTGATGGTGGGGCAAGAGGGGGCGCGGATGAGATGCGTCGATGTTGGCGCGACGGTGGACGCGATGATGGGCGCGATGATGGGCGCGAGGGAGGTGGGGTGTCGTGCGTGAAGGAAACGGAGGATGGCCGGGATGGATACGGCGAGTCTTGATTTTGGTGGGAAATAGGAAACACATCGGAAGAAGTAGATGATGGTGGTGTCGCCGAGGGTGATGAAGGTGTCGAGGCTCCACCAGAAGGAACTGTCTGGGGAATCTGTGGATGCGGCACGCGGTGGATGCGGTGACGGTCGACCGTGATGAATTCGGCAAGGGCACCACTCTATTTTGGAACGATAAGTGCTGATTCTTTGGAAATACGAAGAAGAAATGAACGTACCTTGCGGATGTCGAGGAGCCCGACGACCCACTCGCCACGGCGCACAACCTCGTCGCGGACTTCCCAACCGCACTCGAGAACGCGACCCACGAAGCTGCGGCCCGGGATGAACCCGACCTGCGCGGCAGCGTGAGAGGGCTCCTTGTCGTCGTTGATTGAGCTAACGTCCGACGCTGTTCGCCGGCTGATCGTCCGTCCCACGAAGCGACCAAAACTTTGTGTGCGCGTACGCGTGAAGTCCGAGCGATGTGCAGGGGCATGCCCGCCGAGCAGGCGAATGTCGACGACGTCCAGTCCTACAGCCCAAACTTGCACCAGGACGCCGGCCTTGGGGACGCTCGGCGGTGCGCGGTAGTGTGTGAAGGCGAGGCGTGGCGGCTGATTGTGTGAGGGGGCCGCAAGTCCGCCGACGACCTCCACGGAGGCCATGGTGACCTGAGCGAGGCGAGAGCGGGAGAGGTCGGCTGGGTCGCGGCGGAGGGTTGCGCGGAGGCGTTGGGAAATTGAAGAGGAGCGGGACAGGGATGTTGTGGATGCAGGAGCAAGGGGGATTTCAAGGGAGGTGTATGCGGGGGTGCCATAGGATGGCAGTTCGGGTGGGCCAGAAGGTAAGGGTGGAAGATGGACGGAAGACAGCGTGGTTGACGTTGCAGATGTACCATGGGAGCGAGCACGGCGGTGGGGAGCAGGGCCCGAGCGCGAAGAGACAATCACACTGCTGGGGGGAGCCCTCTTCGGGGGGACTGGTGGCCCATCCTCGTCCTCTTCCAGCAGAGTCGTCATGCTCATCATGATACTGGGCGCGGGAGAGCGTGATGAACGCGGCGGCGGTATGGGGAGAGGCTTTCGTTTTGGTTTCTGGATGGCCGTTGCAAGCCATTCGAGGTCTTTTGTCCAGTCCTGGTCGGTGTGGCCCGCGTCGGAGGTGGGGGGAGAGGTCATGGTGATCGACATGGACGTGTCGGAGGCAATGGACGAGCGCGGGGTGTAAAAGAGGTCAGTGTCGGCGTCGTCGTCGTCGTCGTCGTCGTCTTCTTCTTGTTCGTCCTGCGAAAGCTACGAATAGAACGAGAAGACTTATAGATAGGCCGGCTATAGTCTATACGAACATGACGTACCTGGTCTTCGAGAGCAGGTGGAAGTGGGGTATCGTGTTGTTGCAGCATCGACTGTCTCGCTTCGGTCGCTATCCGCATCATGGCGGGCTTGTCCGAGTAGTAGTGCTTGGGCGAGGGCAGCTCGTATGTCTGCGACGGTCGACCCAGGAATTTCTGCAATATGCTCGGTTTCGCCATTGCGGCGCAAAGCAACCGGTGCCGTGATGTCACTGTGATCGACAGCGGAAATGCGCCCTCTCGCTCCCGTGACTCTTGCTCGCTTGTACCGACGACGCGTTGGCGAGGTGAATGCTGCACTCTGACGCGCAGACTTGCAACGAGGGATGGGTGAGGCTGGTTGGATGTGTAGAGCGCAGGTGCAGAGGCGAAACCGTGGAAATTGAAGATGGCAGTCAGAAAGTTGTCAGAGACTCCACAGCGTATTTGAGGGCGCATTGGGCGAGGGATGTCGGGAAGGTTACTTCTGGGGCAGAAAGCTGCATCCAAATCGTAGAGGTAGGCCTAACTGCAGGATAGCGCATAAGCAAGAACAGAACGACGTGGATGTCCTACTGATACTTCAAGATGAAGACTTGCAAAGTATGGAGGTGAGTGTTGGATAGACGGTAGTCTCTCTTGAGAGACGCTCTGACAATTCACCTCGCTTGATAGAGGGTAAATGGGGTGTCCAAAGGCAACTAGTCCATGCAGTACGCGCTCAGAGCCGACTATTCCCCCATTTTCGTCGACTCCACTGCACCTCTCTATGCATTCTCGAGCTCTCCTCGTCGTTTCATCGAACGAATCCACAACGGGCCAAGTTAACGGTAGGGGTCAGCGCCAGCGGAGCCGACTGAGACAAAAGCAAAAGCAGACGAGACAGTGAGCTCAGCCCTGGAGCCTAGGAAATTTTCTTCCGGGCGTCGCACAGGGATACAAAGTGGAGGTAGATGGCAGATGCGGTAAGAGTCAAGACAGGGAGGAACGTGTGGCACAAAATTGAGTGATACTTTCCTTACGCGATCACCTGACGACGTCGAATTTATTACGTCCAAGGATTTACGTACGCGTCTGTCCTTTGCACCCGAACACCGTCCCAGATTCATATTGTGGCTCGAAGAATTTAGCCTCACCGTTCCATGGCATTTGACGGCCAGGAAATTCCTACAGACCCAGTTCTCTTACCCGTCGACGTCGGCTCTGAGTGTCTGCGGGAAGAACAGTCTGTGCCCCCAAGGAGACACCCAAAAAAACGACTTAAAGGTTCTTGAAGGTGAGTCGGAGTCTTAGGTGACCCGTTTGTGGTCTGCGCTCGGTCACTTCGGGCTGGGATTTCGAGGAACACAGCCCTGAAAGGTTCCGGTAATTGCCGGCGGAACTTTAATTCGGCATCAGCCACGATTTAAAGGTCAGCCACTTGCCTTTCGTCAGCCACCCACTCTTCCTTCTCTACTCTCATCATCTCCCGTCCTTCGCTCTCAATTTCTCGACCTCAAACGTCAAGCTCGACCTCAAGGCCCTCAAGGAGTGTTCGTGGTGCTCAGTCCAGTATGTCCTCCCATCCCTCGTCCCGATGGCGCTCACCACACCCAATCCTCCGTCATCCCACGCCTCCTCTCTGCCGACGCCTTTGTCTTCCTTGCCGTCTGCACTCCCTTCAACTTCTGGCTACCGTCGTCTCGATCGTTCCTCGTCGTCGCCCGTGCTCGCCGTCTCGCCCAGTATGTCGACCTCGCCCTTCTCAACGCCTCGCTTCTCAAGACGTTCAAGCTCGCCGCTCAAGGCTCTCAAGTCTCCGAGATCGCCGTTGTCGTCGACCCTCCAAGCCGTCGTCTATCGTTTTCTTCAAGGCTATCAAGCTCGCTCAAGACCTCAGTGGGATACTGCTAAGCCCTCAAGACCTCAAGCTCGCTGCTCAAGACCCTCAGCCCGCCGCGCTCGCCATTCGCCATCGTCGCCGCCATCAACCTTCAAGACCATCAAGCTCGCTCAACACCCTCGCTAACCTTCAAGCCCGCCTCTCAAGAACCTCAAGCCGCCGAGCTCGTCGTCCACCCTCAAGACCTCAGCCGTCGTCGTCGCTGTCGTCAATATCTTCAAGACCGTTCGCTCAAGACCTCAGTGGGACACTGACCGTCAAGCCCTCAAGACCTCAAGCGCGCTATTCAAGACCCTCAGCCAGCCGAGCTCGCCGTTCGCCGTTGTCGCCGCCGTCAATCTTCAAGATCAGCTCGGCGCTCGCTCAAGAGTTAAGACCTCAGTGGGATACTGTCAAGTCGCTCAAGCCCGCAAGGCCTCAAGTTGCCAGGCGCCTCGAGTCCCTCAAGCGATCAGGCCCCAGTCGTCAAATCCCTCAAGTTTCAAGCCCTCAAGATTCTTCAAGACCTCGGGGGGAAGCCGCTCAAGAATATCAAGGCAGCAAGTCCTCAAGTCCTCAAGTCCCTCAAGCCGTCGCCTGGTTGAAGACCTCGGGGGAAGCTGCTCAAGAATATCAAGGCAGCAAGTCCTCAAGTCCCTCAAGCCGTCGCCTCGCTGAAGACCTCAGTGGGAGACTGCGCAAGAATGAAAGCGCCGCAAGATCTCAAGATTCAAGACCCGGGTCAAGGCTGCCGGGCTGCTTCAAGACCTCAATGGGAGACTGCGCAAGAATGAAAGCGCCGCAAGATCTCAAAGCTCAAGACGCCGCAAGACCTCAAGCTTCAAGATGATCAAGCCCAGGTCGCTCAAGTTCCTCAAGATTGCTCAAGCCCTCAAGCTTGAAGACGCCTCAAGCCCTCAAGATTCCTCAAGACCTCGGTGGGAAACCGCGCAAGATTACCGACCTCGGTCGAAGCCCTCAGTGGGAGACTGCCCAAGACTCAAGACGCCGCAAGGAATTAAGATTCAAGATTCCACAAGAGCTCAAGAATCAAGACACCGCAAGACCTCAGTGGGAAACTGCACAAGACTCAAGGCATCGCAAGATCTCAAGATTCAAGCCACAAGACCTCAAGACTCAAGACACCACAAGACCTCAGTGGGAAACTGCTCAAGATTCAAGACGCCGCAAGGCCTCAAGATTCGAGCCGCGGCAAGACCTCAGGGGGAGACTGCTCAAGACCTCAAGGCCAAGGTTTATCCAAGGTAAGTGTTTCCTCCCCGGGGGCGGGTGCGAGCTTCGTCTCCATCCTCGTGCTCCCTTGTCGTGGGCCCCGGGCTTAGTACGTGCGCATTTGGCTTCATCCACCATTTGCGCGCGGAAGCCAAATGCACGTTAAACTTGAGTTTTCTTTCTCTTCGTATCGATATGTTGTAGGATTAGATTGCCACAATATTGATTCGACCTTGATTCGCGTCCTCGTGTCCATAGGAGAAGGTTTAAAAATTTAAGGTCTTGGTTGCTGTTCGTGAGACAATTTCCCTATTTCGGATCCTCCTCGGTTTCACATGCTTACTGCGCCTTTCCTCTTCACCTCATGCCCCAAACCCTGGTGGTCTGAAAGAACACTGTATTCGAATTGCGCACAGGCCATTCACTGGGTATTTCACTGGGTATAACTCGAGAACGATGGCCCCGGCATGGGACATATATTCGAGACAAACGGTGGACCTTGCGTCGGCGGCAAGCTCACTAGGTTTCTCTGCAGTCAAGACTGGAACTCGTCTGGGATTTGCGGTCACTCGGGGAATCACATCGACTGCGATGGGGCTGACGGCGACAGGTGGTTGACCACACTCTATTCGGAGGTCTCACCGTGGCGCGACCCGTTATCGGTGGTGCTGTTTCGACTGTGCTTTCGCTGGCGGAGCAAATAGCTTTAGCGGTACGTCTCACTGCAATCTGGATGACCTCGAAAACCGTCTAACCCTAGGTTATGGCAGCCCATATTCTTTAGCGAATATATAACGAGTACTTCGCTGCTCGCGGCCCATAGCTCCATCAATCTTCTTTCCGCCATAATCCCTGGTAGCAGTGAAGCCTCGTTCTCCTTGAGCTCTTTCATCACCCTCGTCAAGCGTGAATTGAAGAACCCCGCCGCTGGAGAAAGTTTGCCCGAGAAGCAGTTTGGATTGACCCAGTTGGCAAGGGCCATTGTTGCCTGGGTCGCGCTCCAGGGCGTCACACAAGAGTGGGATGAGAAGAGGTGGCTTCAGAATATGCGAGAAATCCATGTCAAGGACGTGCCGAAGAGCCTTGACTCGATTATGCGAGCACGCCGGTACGAATATGTCACCTCCAGCCTCGATTTCTTCAAACTAACGGGTCCCTAGCGGTTCACGAATACGGGTTACCTTCCGATGTCATTTTCCCCGGGAATCGAGGCCAGCTTATCGTGGCGGACATTGGAGAGGTGGCACCTGTACGCGCGCAGTCCATATTTACAAAGGGGAAGAGCGCAAGGCGAACGATGGCGCCCAAACCCCCGACGATTGTACCAGGGCCCCGAAGACTGTCGAATAGCCAGCTCAAGACGACACTGCGACGGCTCTCCAAGCTCGTCCTAGCTGGTTACGGCGGCGCGAGTCTGCTGTTCTTCGGCGTATCTCTGACCTCTCCCCATGGCCCTGCATCTGCCAATTCGTCCTCGGAAAGAGCGTCAGAGGAGGCTCACTTAGCCCATGCTATCAACGCCTCTGAGGCTGAAGCCGCAGGCAACTTCCCCGAGTTTGAACCCTCTACGGGATTGGGCGATCCGCAATATTCGTGGTGGGATGTACTGCTGGGTAAACACGACCACGAGATTTTCGAGCGCTATGCGAACACGGCGTCGGACAAGGCGGACGCTGAGATAAAGGAGAAGATGCGCGCAACGGCCAAGATCGGCTCGGAGCATCTCATGCCGCGGTTTTGGGTCCTCACCGACCACAGTCGGGCCCAAATCGTGCTGGTACTCCGAGGTTCGTTATTTCCTTCTTTAAATATCGACAAAGCTCACGCAATTAAAGGCACGATGTCTTTAAACGAGATTGCCGTGGATTTGACCTGCGAGGACGAGGAATTTGAGCCGGCGACCACAGCCATGTCAGAGGAGGAGCAAGAGCCTATTCCAGGTCAATTTGTTTTCCCCAGTGCCAGTACCAGGCCCCAGGTACACTTCCCCAGTGGTAGTAGAACACCACCGCAGTCAACACATCATGCGCACGGGGGAATGCTCCGAATGGCGCGTGCGATGGGCGGAATTGGAAAGCCCGTGCAGCTTGCTGTGCACGAGGCTCTGCTTCACAACCCAGACTATGGTAGGTCGTCGTTCGGACTCGATTACTTCTCATCCGTTGAATGTCTTTGCAGAGTTGGTCCTGTGTGGACACAGTCTAGGTGCTGGTGTCGCCGGCCTCCTCGGCCTTGTGAGTGGATATTGTTCGTTCTGATAATCAGTCCAGCTCAACGCAACTCGCAGATGTGGGCAGATCCACATACATGTTTAACGGTTCGCTCTAGCGGTCTTCCCGTTAATCGCCGTGTCTCGGTCTACTGTTTCGCGCCTCCGTAAGTACTCCTCCGTCATTTGGCTACTGCCGGGTCTGACTTTTTCTAGCTCTCTCGTCGACGCTGCCCTAGGCAAGCTTGCGGAGAATCTCATCGTGTCGTTCGTGTACTCTCACGACGTCGTATCTCGCCTATCCCTTGGAGCGATCCGCGACCTCGGCGCAGCGGCGATGTGGTTGTGCGACGGGAACGAACCCAAGGATGGGCGGCCAGCCGGAGAAGGCGCAGGCTACACTGCGGTGACTTCTCGGGCAAAATCCTACCAGGCTGGAACAGGGACCGCGGACGATCCAGATTGGGTGCGCCTTTCGCATTAAAACTTCCTCGAGATCTCACTGATGTATTGTTCAGTTTATATCCGTGCGGAAGACGCTCGAGGCCAATATGCACATGGCCAACATGGTACCACCCGGTCGAGTGCTTTGGGCGATGCGGGACAACGACTTTTTCCCTGCTCATCGACGGACGGCGAATTCGGACAGCGCAGCGGACAAGCTACGCCTGTTCGAGGTCTTAGATGCCGAGAAGGTGTTTTCGCAGGTCGTTTTTGCCCGGGACATGCTCAGGTAAAAACTACGGGAAAAACGATTGTGAAATTATGCTAACGAACACCTTACAGTGCCCACCTCCCACACCAGTACGATAGGGCCCTGCACGAGCTTCTTTAAACACGGGTCTGCTTTGTAGATTAATGTAGCGCAGTGTGTGTATTATCTATTGTATATCACTCACCCCTTGTACACATATGGCACACAGTTATATTTTATAATGATACAAGTTCTATTTACAAGGCTCTTTCTTCCGCAAGCGCTACTCTTGTTCATTTTGGTCCCGGGGCCGATACCGGATGCCGCGGTTGTCCAATGCATGCTCGACATCCTCCGGAATGCGGCCTCGAACGCGAATGGCATACATCCCACGAACATATTTTGCTGCGCGTGCAAAATCAGGAGGGAAACTAAATCTGAGGTAGTTCATAATAACGTACAAGTGCGCTGCCATTTCGCGACCCAGCTCTTCTCGGGGTCAATGACTGAAATTACTCCGTCGAAGTGGGTCGTGGTGCAGACAGTTACACGGTCCCCAGAGTTTTTCATCTGCACGCAACAGGGTAAATGGCCGACGGCGCTGAGCAGGGCAGCTAAAATGTACCTGCATCACCTCTTCGCAGTTTGGACAGCCATATTTCCGGAAGTCGAGCGGGTGCTGGATGAGAGAGCACAGCAGACACGCCCGAAGTTGCTTTGAACCCTTTGTCGAGGGGATAATGGCTGCTGCGGTCGATCCCTCCATCGATTTTGACTGGCGTCGTTTGAAGCTGATTAACTAGCGTCGTTTGAAGCCAAAATGCGGAGGTGAACGCGGTGATCACTGGCTCTGAGGTGAAGGCTTGAAGGAACGTATGTGTGGCTCGAGTTGAGGGCTTGAAGGAAGCCGTATGTATGTCACGCGTCACAAGCCGAGTTCTTACCGAGCCGGCGCACAGAATCCTCGAAAAAGGCCTCAAGTTCAACTCAAAGGACTCGTGCCGTCGACGTGAATCCTCAACCCCTTATGAGCAATGTCGGACAGCAGCTGTTCTCTGGTCAGCAAATAATTATACTCCGCGAACGCGCTAGATGAAGAATTTCCGGTTCAGGCGCATTATCGGGTTTCGCGTCAACTGTGTGCCTTCAGCCATGTACGTTTTAGGTCTCTAAACCTCACCACTATTTTCTCATGCAATCATTGCCATAGTTGACCTGCTCAAGACGCGATTACAGCAGGGAGATGGGACGGTGACGACACGGTACCGCTCCCAATTGTCTTGCCTTGCTCGAAGTAAACAAATAGCGTTTGACGCAGCAATACCACTACACTTGTGCGAACAACGCAGCAAATTGTCACTTCTCAAGGCCTTTTAGGCCTCTGGCGGGGTACAAACGCGACTCTTGCTAGGTAAAAATAATACATTCTCTCATTACACGTCGACATTTAATCTCCATCTTAGAAATGTGCCAGGCGTCGCATTGTACATGACAAGCTTAACCCAATTGCGAACGGTTATGGCCACTTCGCCGTACTTCACTCCAGTTCGCTCACCGGACTCCAAAAATGCGTCTGTTCTTCCAAAGCTCACCAGCCAAGGAAATCTCCTTGCGGGAGCAACGACGCGGGTGGCCGTTGGCTTCCTCTTAAATCCGTTTTCGGTTCTGAAAGCGCGATATGAGGTCTGCCACAACTGTGATGCTACTCCTCGACGAATGATTTTACTCTTTCCAGAGTAACATGTACGCGTACACGAGCTTGACTGGCGGCTTTCTATCCATAGCTCGACTGGGTCCTTCCGAGCTCTTTCGTGGATTTTTCGCTTCGTCCTTACGGGATGCGCCGTACGCGGGGATATTTGTTGTTCTATATGAAGGCATTAAACGACAGTCTGGTAAATCTTTGCTTCTTTCCCTCGAAACTCTCCGTCCTGACTCGAGCTCGTTCATTAATCAGCATCCATCCTTCCTCCAACATCAGACGCTCAGGCTACCCTAATGCATACAGCATCGGCTGCCTCTGCAGGTGCAATTGCCACGATGGCGACGCATCCCTTCGACGTTATCAAGGTATTTGCTGTGATATGAGGGTCGTTTTTTGAACTAAAGTGATACAGACGAAAGTACAAGTACGAAGCGAAGACCGATATCACGGCTTCGCTCGGACCGTACGGACAATATGGGTTGTAAGTAACCGGGTCCATCGGCCAGACCATCTCACATATTATGAATTTCAGCAACGCGGGGCAGCAGGATTTTTTGACGGGGCTTCTCTTCGAATGTCCCGGAAAATATTAAGCTCGGCGATTGGCTGGGCTGTATACGAGGGTGTATTGATGTTCATACGGACTTCTCGTCTCAGTGATAAATGAGGTTGACCCTTGGACAAATCTGGTCTGCGTCGTTTTCGGCCAAATTGGGCAATAATGTGAACAGTCAAAACACGGTCTGTACTCTGGGGTTACGTGATAAATGTGCAGGAGGGCTGGGCTAATCTAGTTTGCGACACCATTGGCGGATGTGCTCCGCGACTTCTTGCACCACCGGCGTCGCGAAATTGTCTTTATATCTGCCACATCCAGTTGTCAGAGGGGTTTACGATAAAAACAGGGCAGAAGCATACCCCACTAAATCGGCGTGTTCTCCGCCTGGAATGGTATAAACCTCGATCAAAGGGTTGTTTTCGCGAGTGAAGAAGTTGAGCTCGTCGTCTCCATCGGTAACGTAAAACTCGGTATCCGACGTATCCCGTACTCCTGCGCGAAGGAGCAGAACCGGAACATCAAGTTGAGGTTCAACAAAATGTTGAATGAGATGGTATGTGTGTCTCTCGCTCAATCTTTGGAGTTCTTTTGCGCCTGTGAATTAATGGACAACGGATCAACGACATGTGGAAGACGAGGCGACCCAACCAACCTGGGTTTAACGCATTCGAGATGTGATTTGTGCCATAGTCTGTATCAGGAGCAAACCCACGGAATGTCCATCCTGGAATGGGCCCTCGCATTTAATGGTACGTCGCCAAGTACTTAAACAAAATATACCTTGCGTATTAAAAGTATCAAGGAGAATAACACCTTTGACCTGTTTGGAATTTGGAGTGAGAATCAGCAAAGATGGAAGAATGGTGAATTGCAAACAGGTTGCCCGAGAGAACGCCGGCGAGCCGCCATTGATATGGCTAATAGGCCACCAGAGCTATATCCCCCTAGGAAGATAGGTTCGTCCGCCGGAAGTAATGGGATGTATCGGTCCGTAAAGGATCCTGGAGTCATAAATAAAGTTCAGCAAAGATCGTTCACCAGATTGAAGACAAACCTAATGTCGGGAAATTGGCTTCGAGGCTCATGCGATTCTTGGAAGGGTTGGATATGGCGTAGACATCGCGCTCGAGGGGGGGAAGGTTCATATATTCGTTTCCCACGCCCTCCGCACAGTGGAACAAGAAGAGGGGAAGGGGAGGAGAATCGGGAGCCTGGGCATGATAACTCTGCACCGGGAACATGAGGCCCAGAACAGGTTCCTCCACGACGTCGTCGGTGATATCATTGCCTGATGTTTCGATAAAATGCGCGAGACTGGCAATGTTGGAAGCGGAATAAAATTCCTGGATGGTTATATGACAGCCTTTGTTCCTTAGCCTAGCGAGGACTCTGATAGCACCTAGCGAGTCTCCACCGGCATTAAAGAAGTCATCGTGGACAGACAACTGCTGTTTCCCGAGGAGTTCACACCAAATACCGTGAAGTTTCCGTTCCAGTTGAGTTTCCGGCAACCTAGCGGGTTTGGCGGATAAAAGGATCCGAGTAATTTCATCCACTTTTCCCTCCTGCACGGCCAAAGATTGGAAGAAAGAGCGAAGCAGCTTCCGATCGTATTTGTTACTAGCCGCCTGGGGGATAGTTTCCAGAGCAACCCATTGAGTCGGCACGGAGTATACAGGGAGGATACGCTTGCAGGTTTTCACAAGGGTCTTCATCCACGGTTGGAGTGCGGGGAGATCGGGAGAAAGGGCCAGTTGAGTGCTCCCCTGCTGGAGAGAGGGAGTGAGCCAAGAATGCAACAAGGTGAGGTTGCCCTCCGACTTCGAGAACTTCAACTACGGCTAGAGTTTCGGGGACCGACATCAACGTCGCCTCAATCTCTGCGACGTCGATACGGAGACCTCGGAGCTTGATATATCCTCCGTCCAAGTTCGCGCGCCCAATATACTCGATTCGGCCGTCAGCTCTAAAACGGGCCAAATCTCCAGTCCGATACATTCGTTGACCAGGATGGAATGGATCGGCGATAAAGGCCGCCTCTGTTTCCGCCGGCAAATGCAGATATCCTCGAGCGACTTGGTTCCCCGAAAGCATAAGCTCCCCCGTGGCACCAACAGGCACAGGCCGTATCGACTGGTCAACGATGTACGCTACCAAAGCAGTTAGAACTGGACGCGAAGGACAGATGCAGACCTACCTCGGGTCGAGCCAAGTGGACGACCGATTACCCCCGGAACATAACCGCTGTGCTTGAAGGATTCGGAGACGCCATGAACGGTGAACTCTGTGGGACCATACCTGCGTCACAGCTTGGATTAGCGAGATGCTTCTTTTTCTGCGGACTTACGCGTCAATCAACTCTAATTTACCACCCCAGCGGTGAATCAGTTGACCTGGCAGTTTTTCTCCACCGCAAACTAAAGTCTTGAGGTGTGGGAAATGCGTGCCGGCTCGGATCAACTGAGCCACAGCGGGTGTCAGAACCGCGTAGTCAGCCTTGCAAAATTGCAGTGTGGCTGTGAGGTCGAGTAGCATTTCGTTCATGTCGGCGAGAATGACCGTGGCGCCGATGGGCAACGCAAGAAACAAATCAGCGAGACCCTGATCGAAAGTCCAGGGGCTAAAGTGCAGGAATCGGCGCGCATTTGCGAGCGGGAATAAAGTCGCCGCGCTTGTGTCGCGTTTCAGAAAAAAAGAAATCATAATCAAGTAAGGGACTCACTTGGCGATGTAGGCACTGGCGTTCTTATGCTCCAGAAGTACACCTTTTGGTTTTCCTGTTGAACCGCTCGTCACCATGACGTAGCAAAGGGAGTCCATTGTGAGGCCAGGCGTAGATGGCGGAGTTTCAGGCTGCTGTTGTGCCAGTTGTGCGATATCCAGGAAAGGAATGGAAAGACTGTGAGCGATTTCAGGAGCCACAGAGTCGCAAATAAAGAAAGTGGCGTCCGTTTGTTGGATACACGAGACGAGACGATCCACTGGCCATGTCGAATCCAGAGGTACAAAAGCCCCTCCGGCCTTGAGGATAGCCAGAAACGCGACCACAGCCTGGATTTGATTGGTGTTCTTGTCGAAGAGGACGGGAACGCAGATCTCCGGCATAACTCCTCTGGCCTGCAGGCCATGTGCAGCTTGATTCGCAAGGTTGACAAGTGCTTCGTACGTCACGCATTCTCCGCCTGTGTGTTCCAAAGCGATATTTGAAGGGAAGAGGATAGCACTCTTGTCGACCATACTGTGGAAGAAGGAACCAAGACTGGAATCTGGCACAGAACCGATTCCGATCTCCCGAACAAACTCGGCTTCCTTGGGAGAGAGGAAGTTTGAGTCAGCGACAGGTAACTGCGGATGTTCCATGAGAGCCAATAGTGCTGAAAACAAGTGCTCTTGTATCCAATCGATGTCGGCGGCGGATAGATATTCATTATCGAATTGAAACTGGAAACGAATCTCCTTGCCATCAGGGGATGGAAAGACGGAGATTGCCAGCGGATAATTTATTTCTAGAAGGTGACCCCGCACGTTTTCACCAAGAAAAGCATGCTCAGATTGGTGGAGACCATCGAGATTTTCGATGGTGAGGAGAACTCTGAATATGTCGTCGTCAAAGTTCGTCGCTTTCAGGATCTCGTTCAATCCAAGAAATTGAAAAGGAACGGAGTCGACGGAATGAGCATGCACAGACTGGAGAATGGATTCCAGAGTTTGGTCTGGTGCGACCGAGACGCGACACGGAATGGTGGAAATGCACGACCCGAATATCGTTTCAACACCCGGAATTTCTCCAGTCCGTCCTGATGTTACCACACCAAACAACACGTCGCTAGTTGAGTCGTGGAGGGCGAGCGTTAACGCCACGGCGGCGCGAACACACGATGATAGAGTGACGCGCTGAGCTACGCAGAAGTCCGCTAGCGGCTGACCCATGGAGAATACGCCAATCGAAGACTGGTTTGTAACCGCTTTTTTCCTCACGTTAAATACGGGGACTTTGGGGAACGACGGCAGCGAGACGTCGGCTAATTGCTGCTGCCAATAGGTTTGTGCTAGAGGCCCCCTTTCTGCGCCTTGATTTAGACTCCACCGTGAGAAGTGGGAGTAGGGAGTCGGAGTGTTGAGCCATCCGGTGAGGCCGCCCGAACAGATTCCGTACGCCGTCTCCAAATCTCGCAGCAGATGAGGGAACGACCATCCATCGTATTGGGCGTGATGAAACTCGAACACAACCGTCGAGAAACGCGGACTTTGGAAGAGACCCACGCGGGTTGGGCATTTGCCGAGGGCAAAACCGGGAGCGCGTTTGAGATAGTCGTCAACGGCGGCATCGCAGTCAAGCTCGTCTTCGAACACCTCGCACGTCCAGGACAAGACTGATGGTTGACTGTTTAGTACAACCTGAACGATGTCATTGTGGGGTGGAGGCGCGACAATGAAAACGCTGCGGAGGACTTCATGTCGTTTCAGGACCAAGTCCCAGGCGGCTTTCATGAGATCGGGATCAAATTTTGTCCTCGCACGGTATGTGTACTGTGCGAAGTAGCTCTGAACGAAAGTAAGTCATTGAACCCGCGATGTTTCAGAGGTACGTACCAACGGATTTCCAGCAGCAAGAGATATCATCCCTGCAACTGATTGTGGAGACGGGTATGCGTCGTCTATCTCGCTATTTTCATATCCATAGGATGCCATCTCGCGCTCAATGGCCGCCCGGTAATCCAGGCCAACAAGCAGCTCGAACGGCTGATAGATCGGAGCTGTAATCTGAATTCGAGCCCGAGACTCGGTCAGTTGAGCTTGAGCAGATATAGTAGTGGCGGTGGCAAAATCCATGATGGAAACAGAGAGTCCGGCCGACCGACAAGCCGCTGCGACGCGGATGCATGAGATACTGTCACCACCAGCCCCATAAAAATCGATGTCAAGGGAGATACTGGTAGCGGGTCGATTCAGGGCGGAAGCCCAAGCATCCCGAATGATTTTCTCGTTTGCGGCGATGGCGTGGTCGGGGAGGATATTAGTGCTTTCGCTTGCGTGCACAGGCGCCACTGTTTTCGCCTCGAGCGCCAGTTTCTCTAATTGTTTTCGGTCCAATTTGCCATTCAAGGTGACAGGGAGAGTGGAAAGCGGAAGAACGAGGCTAGGAACCATGTATCGGGGCAACTGCAGTGGCATCGCGACCTCGACCTCGTGAAGGACATTGGCTTGAATGGCAGTCTGTGTGCGGCGATGAACTACGAATGATATGATAGACAAAACGACAAACCTTTTCAAGCTCAATGAAAGCGACGAGCTCCTCCGCACCCAACCGTTCTCGTTTGACCACCCCTGATGCCTTCACTCCCTGTATCCCAACCAACATCGTCTCGATTTCCCCAGTTTCAATCCTTTGCCCCCGAATCTTCACCTGGGCATCTGCGCGTCCCAAGTAGAATAGGGCATGTCTCTCGGAGCCCGGTGCATCTAGAGCCCAGACACAAACATCACCCGTATCGTACATCCGAGTCCGCCCGCCGTTGAAGGGGTCTGGTACATATGCCGCAGCGGTGAGGTCATCACGGCCCAGATACCCTCGCGAGACCTGGGGACCGCCAATCCATAGGCGTCCAGCAACCCCTACCGGGCAAAGTTGTTGGTCCGGGTCTAATATGTAAACCCGGTTTGCGCCGAACGGTCGGCCGAAAATTCCTAACGGCGTATGAGGCTCGATTGGAGTGAACACCGACATGACTGTGGTTTCTGTCGGGGCGCCACCGTTAAAAAGCTTGATTCGAGGGTAGTACGGCAGGAATTTCTCGCGCACGGCAAGGGTGAGCGGTTCGCCGGATGAATATACTGTGTGGAGGGAAGGGACTTTGGTGGGATCGACAAGAGACAGGACAGTGGGTGTCGTTTCAAGGAAGGTCACGGACATCAACCGCAAGTTTTCCGTCAGGTCATTGAGCATCTCGCTCTGAGGTGATATGCAAAGTGTCCCACCGCAGCTAAGGGTTATCCACATGTCCCAAACCGACTATGGACTTGTCTTAGCTCCAACTTGGCCTCCATCATAAAGGGAGACGTACATAGTCGAACGCATAGTTCGAAAACATCAGGGTCCGAAGGCCCTGACCTAATTTTCGAAGTTGCTGGTTAGATTCAGGCCCGTTTATCACCGAAGAAACGACGGAGGAATGGGTGACCATGACTCCTTTGGGCTCCCCAGTGGAGCCTGAGGTGAAGAGGACATAGCATAAATCTTCTCCGCCTGTAAGGGAAGGATAGGAGGGGGGGAGTGATTTATCTGAACGGAGCAGGAATTCGTCGACCAGTAAAAATGCGACGTCGACATGGGGAGAAATTGCTCCTCGAAGTGAGGCCGTGGTAAGACACACTTTCGCGCCGGTCAGACGGTGAATGGAACGGAGTCGGGAGGCAGGATGCTGAATGTCCAACGGGACATACGCCGCCGAGGCTTTCACCTGACTGGAGTTATAGAGACGATCAAGAATGCAAATTTGAAAGACTCACAACTGCGAGAAGTGCAACTAGCATTTCAACACCCTTGGCGAAGAATTGAAGCACGATGTCCCCCCGGCGAACCCCGAGCTCCTGAGTAAGATGGGTAGCAAGAACGTTGGACCACCGATTGAGCTCCCCATAAGTAACACGGGATCCGTCACTACAGTGGATCGCCACAAATTCTGGGTGTTCCGCTGCGATTTTCTCGAAATAACCATGAATGGTGGGAGAGAACGCCGCGGGCACTCCACATTGAGTCGACGCTGGAGCAACCGCCCAGTCAAGAAGCATCTCTCTCTCTGAGGGAGGGAGGACCGATAAATCGGAGAGAAGCGTACCGCTGGACGCATGATGAAGCGCATCGAGTGCTACACCAAATCGACCTGCTGTCCACGCATTCTCCAACGGGAGATCGCGAAAGGAGGATGTGTCAAGTATTTCCGATGCCCCACGGAGAGGAAAATGTACGGTGGTTGCAGCGGGGAGGTTGTGAAAGACGGCAAGCGTGTGAGCGATGTCCGTGGGGGAAAAAATAATTGTCAAGTCGGGCTTTAAGTTGGCACTGGCATTCGGGCGCCCAGCATTCCTGATGGACTGAAGATATTGAGCAACAGTGACCTGCAAGGACACATCGATGAAGTAGTCGCGTCCATCGGGATGAAAAACGCGGCATAAGATGGCGTCCTGTTGGTTGAAACGCGTCTTTGACGCCACGAGAACGAGAGCGGCGACGCTTCGAAGAAAAGATGAGAGTTCAGACATAACAGATTCGGGTCCCAGGCGTTCGCCATTTTATTTATCGTGGGCTCGGGTGTACTGAACGCGTTAACGAACGTCGTAAGGAGGTTGAGATCATTGATAATAATATGATGGGATAAGTGATCCGCCGGTCGGGAACAACTCGCGATTCCCGCCATGTCCGCCGCTCCTACTACCGCTAGGAGTTGGAAGTGGCTGCCGCAAGCAATACTCGGCTCGTGTCTCCATAAACTCCCTCTGAAGCTCCCACGTTGGACTGGCAACTCAAACGAACGAACAAAGATCTCTGACTCGGAAGTGCTTCAAGTCGGCGATGGAGTCCTGAGCGCTGAGCCTTTGGACACTTAACTAAAAATCTTCAGTTGACTCGGTGCATTACCCAACGATCCCCAGAGCTCTCAGTTCAGGCCCTTGGCAATCTTGCGCTACTCGCCCGACCCAGCGTTGCCCGGGGGAGATACATTGAGATTTGGCGACTATCATTGTTATGGCCCTGACCTGATTCCACCGAGCATTTTCTCTCTCACCCATGTGCTTCTTTCAATATGCGATTAAATTCAAGACTGTTAAAATCAATCACTTCGGGGCTATCTGGATCTGGCTTTTTTTACTGAGTGGAATTCAGCCAGAGCTTCTCGTCAAATCCGTTGACTCCTATTTTGATTGCCGCACGTACTCTGCATGCGCAATCATCCTAAAAGCAGAAAGAGCGGAGTCGAAACCATGAGGCCAAGTCCTCCTTACGGAGTCCGCATTTAGTTCTCAGGCCTGGACTCTCGCGCCTCGACAATGTCTGCTCGTTTGTATTCCAGGTTACCCCCAACACTCTGCGTCAATGATTCGAATTTTGTGAGTTTGTCCGCATGTTTCGGCGAACGCTAAATCCAGTATATGCCAGGGACCGCAGTCGCTCTGTCGTTCTTTTGACTTTACAGTCACATTTGAAGCATCGTACGCAATATTGACAATACACACTTTCCTAGCTCAGACCCGATATCTGGCAGCATCCTACTCATTCTTCCTTCAACAATATTTATATGTGCCGCGGGACCCTACTTGTGGATCTCAAGGCCATGGAGGAATTCCAATCTTGGCGACGTCAAAAATCCCCGCTTCATCACCATTTTCCTCTCGTTTTTCTTGCTCATTTTTACTGCTTCTTTAAGCTTTGTATCATGGTTGACTTCATCGCCCAACATTCCCTCCCCGACGATGAAGCTTGTCGCCGCCGCGTTAGGTCTAAAGCTGGCTTCGTCGGTAAGCGCCGACCTTGTCTTTTTAATTCGATCATATCAACACTCTTTACACAGATTCTGTTTGTAGTGGTCGGGTTCTTCGCCATTACTTCCAAAATGCTCGCGTTCATGCTCGCCCTATATCAATTCATAAGCCTAATCCTTCAAATGGCTCCTCTTCGGACCTTCATCTCGGATGGCCAGTCGACCTCGAAACTTTTCTTGGCCTCCTACGCCTCTCTGTTCGGGGCGACGGCGCTCGTCGTATTCGGACTCAGCATCCCCGGACGAAAAGTTCCAAATCGGCTCTCAGAAGGAGAGGGTCTCTTCAATCACCTATTTGTTTTCTGGGCCTTGCCTCTGATGTGGAAAGGCCGAAAGGCGGACGCAGGCATTGACTATGAGTTGCATCCGGAGATGGAATCAACAGAACTATACCGACGGTTCAAACTCGCGTGGGATCGGGAAATGTAGGGACATTTATTATCATGCACTTGAGCGCTTACCGAAAACATTGGCGATATAGGGTTCAACATCCGGCCCATCCCCTCTTGGTTCGGGCACTTTTCCGGGCCTTTTCACCGACGTTTTTGAGCACAGTACCTCCTGCGATAATACGGGCACTAGCTCAAGTTGTCCAGCCCTTGCTTGTGAACGCAGCCATCAAGTTCGTTTCCTCATACGCGCTTGGTTCAACACCTGAACCGAGCCAATGGGGATGGGCACTTGCCGGCACATTTACTCTGGTGTTCCTAGCGCTCTCCGGCGCCACAAGTCTTTATTTTTACTCGATCGCCAAAACTGGAGGCTATATACGGGGTGCCTTAATTGAAGCTATGTTCAGAAAGGCGCTCGTCCTACGCGCAGACAGTGTCACTGATGCGACTGGAGGTGATCCATTGAACTTAATGAGGTGATTGGCAATTTTATTGCTGCTTAGAAAAATCGCCTTTCAACTTGATGAATAGCTCGGATGTCGAACGAATCACAACTCATCTGGATATGTGTCATCGTGGGTGTGGTCCATTTGACTCACGTCGATACTGATTTATCGCGAAGAAATATGGTCCGGCTTCATAATCATCATTCTCGGCCTCTATATCCTCTATTCGCAGCTCGGGTTGGGTCCATTCATAGCCGCGCTTCCAATCACACTTCTTGTCCTCATTTCTACCCCGCTTCTCTCCCGGAAAATCGGCCCTCTGGAGGAGGATATTACCTCGCTTTGCGACAAGCGTGTCCGGCTTGTCACCAGCATCCTCCGACAGGTCAAGGGGGTGAAGCTTGCCGCCCTCGAATCCGAGGTAGAAGATCGTGTAAAAGCAGCGCGGACAGCAGAACTCGGCGCGCGAAGAAGATTTTGGGATCGGTTCGCCGTAGTGGTGTCACTGACGAACACGACATTGAACCTACTCTCTCTCTTCACTCTCGGCACATATTCAATAATCTTCTTCCTCGGCCATGGCCCCCCACTATCGACGGCTCGCCTTTTCACGGCATATTCGACGCTCACAATCATTTCTGCAAGTCTCTTTGCCATTGGGCAAGGATTACCGGCTGTAACACAGGCGTACGTTAGCGTTCAACGAATCGAAAAGTATCTCAGCAGTCCGGATTCGGAGCATCACGACGACCGGCACACGGGGCACCCAAATACGAAGAAGTCCGATACCAAAAACCTTTCCAACGCTCTCGAGCCGATCATCCCGCCGGGTTTGGAGAAGCCGCCATCGCTCTTTGTTCACCTGGAGATTAATGCCAGTTCACTCTCCGTTCCAGCTCGCGGAGAAAGGGGTGAATCCCTTGTCTTCGACTCTGCACGTATCGCATGGGGTGATAAGGTCATCATGAATAGGGTGGACGCGACGATTTGTCTACAGCAGCTAACCATGGTGATCGGACGCGTCGCTTCCGTATGTTCTCTTCCGTTCTACGTGTACAATCTCACAGAGTATGATAGGGAAAATCCACGCTGTTGGCGGCGTTGCTTGGAGAAACCAACATCTTGGCTGGTCGTGTCTTCTTCCCGGTCGCTTTCCGTGGAGCAATTGCATACTGCTCACAGAGTCCTTGGATACAAGGAAGTCTCTCTGTTCGACAAAATGTCCTCTTCGCGGCGGCCATCGATCAGATCTGGTATGACCGTGTCATCACCGCTTGTGCCCTTGACCTCGACTTGGCGTCGATGCCCGCAGGCGATTCGACTCTAGCGCGCGGACTGAGCGGGGGCCAAAAGGCTAGAGTCGTAGGCTCCTTTTATCCATTTCGAAATGGCTCTGTATTGATTCTGTTCTAGGCACTTGCTAGGGCGGTCTACTCGCGATTTGAAGTTGTTGTGTTGGATGACGTTTTCGCCGCGCTGGATCCAGAAACTTCCAGCGCTGTATTCAATGCGTTATTTGGTCCTGATGGACTCTTGCGTGGTAAAACGGTCGTTTTGGCCACCAATCAATGTGAGTTGTGCGACAACCAAATTTCAACATAGCTTATGTAATGTGGTTCAAATCTCTAGTCGCGCAATTAAAACACTCGGACTGGATTATATCGCTGCACAATTCGGAAGAATCACATCAAGGGACTTACGCAGAGTTCTTTGCTTCTAATAACACCACAGGGCGACTCATTCGGGAAAACATCCACCGCCCCAACTCTGAGGGGCTGGGCCCGATTCCCACGGTTGAAGGAAACAAATCATCCCAGGACGTCGAAGACACGGAGGAGCCAGAGGCGGACGAGATAGTGGCTCTTGAATCCGACTCTAAATTCACACCGGGCCAAACATATCTTCATTACATGCGCTCGGTCGGTCGCAATCGGATGACACTCTACGCCATTTTGCTCCTCGTTGCAATCGGCATTCAAGTCGCCACTCCTATATTCCTTCAGGTCTGGAGTACGTTCAATGACACCCACTCGACTCGCCTATCCAGGAACAAGACCGGGGTTTTCCTCGGAGGGTACGCCATCTTCGAGGTGCTTTACAGCATCTCGATCACAGTGCTTTTTTACTACGTTATCATGGTGGTGACACTCAGGGCGTCCGCTAACCTTCACCATGGACTACTCTCCGCCTTGATGAAAACTACGATCGAGTTTTTTAGCACCACACATCCGGGGCAAATCATTAGCCGTTTTGCGCAAGATATCTTCATCCTTGACGACCTTTTCCCCATCAGCTTTTACGACTTTGGATACCAATTAATGCGCCTCCTCGGTAGTGCAATCCTCATGATTGTATCTGTGCCCTATTTGGCCGTCGTTGTCGTTCTTGTTATGGGCGTTGCATATGTTGTTCAGAAATTCTACCTTGTATGTTCGATTCATCCCTCGTCCATTTTCCGAGCTAAATTCCATCAAGGCCACCGCAAAAAAACTACGTCGTACGGATTTGTCCAGCAAAGCTCCATTATACACGCTCTTTCAAGAGACAATCGATTTCAACGGGTTGTTAACGATCCGGGCAGCTTCAGCAGAAGACCGCCTGACAAAATCCAACACCCTCCTTCTCGCTCAGTCCCAGCGACCCTTTTATCTGACCACAATAGCATCCGTGTGGTTTGCCTCCACCATTGGGGTGATGACTGCCACTGTCAACACCGCTATAGTCTTACTGGCAGTGGCCACTCGGCACAGCACCAACGCCGGCCTGCTCGCCGTCGGTCTGACCCAGGCCGTATCACTCCAAGACACCATCACCCTCATGCTCACCAGTTGGACACAGCTCGAGATCTCTGCTGTTGCCCTAGAGCGAAATTTGGAGTATTCAAATTTACCTCCGGAACAAGACCCACTCTCAACCTTGGCCGTTATGCCCGATGGGCCGTGGCCGTCCAGAGGAGATGTTACGTTCACGGATGTTTTCGCGAGGTATACGATAGATGCGGCCCCCGTTTTGCGCGGGATTTCATTCCACGCTTCTGCCGGGTCCAAACTAGGAATTGTCGGACGTACGGGCGGTGGGAAATCAACACTGTTACTAGCACTCTTGCGCGCTCTTCACTACCGAAGGTGAAATCCTAAGTGAGTGTATATTTACGGTGTCAAGGCTGTTCTCATCGATTTTTAACTTGAAGTCGACGGCGTTAACATCCTGAATGTCCCTCGCCATCTTCTCCGCAAAAGTATTACCGTAATTCCCCAGGATCCTTTTGTTTTGGCCGGCACAGTTCGTCAAAATGTTGACATTGGGGGTCAACAATCCGATGCAAAGATTTGGGCGGCACTGGAGGCCGTTGAAGTGCGTTATTTTTTCGTGTTTCTCAACGAAACTGAACGACTCGTAAGCTGAAACCCACTGTGATTGCTCTGGAGGGGGGACTGGATCATGAATTAACGTCAAGTGGGCGCGCTCTATCCCAAGGTCAGCTACAACTCCTGGCAATGGCGCGTGCTCTCCTCTCCGGAAGCAAACTCGCCATTTTCGACGAGCCCACCGCGAACATCGACCCAGAGACGGACATTATTATCCAGAATGTCATCCGCTCCTCATTCCAGGATTGCACCGTATTCGCGATTGTGCACCGCCTGGATAACATCGAGGATTTTGACCAGGTTATCGTTCTGGACGCTGGGAAGATTGTGGAGAGCGGGAAACCGAGTGAACTTGCGCTGAAAGAGGACAGCGTATAGACAACTGAGCCATGCCCACCATTCTTATAGATGAATTCAACTTGAATTAAACCGTGGAATAACCGAACAAGTTACAACGCTGCCGCACCTGGCTGTATTCTAATAGCACGACTTCTGAGTATGAGGGAGATATGAGAGACGCGTACCAGTAAGGCCGGGTCTTCAATTTGATCGGAGAGTGGTGAATTTCGAAATGCCCTTCGTTTCTTTTCGATGAGACCGAGCGCTACCCTGCGCTGCCCGCCGAGTATCACACGGCTCCGTACGCACGGACCCGACTGAGTCAGGATCGCCACGCGCTGTCACTTCACGTGCTCATAATTAGGGTGACAGTCACTGACAGATTTTCGCCCTTGTTCTCTCTCTCCCCCCATGGCGCGACTCACCCGCAGCTCCTCTCGACTCAACGCTGTTCCCTCACCGGCGACCACTGCGACCAATTCTACAGCCAATACCTCTCCCGCCTTCAGCACCGTCTCCTCAGTGGCGCATGAGACACCCCCGACCTCAGAGGACGAGCTCCCTTTGACTGTGACCCAACCGAAAGCGGCCTCCTCAAAATCCCAGACTAAACTCAAAAAAGCGCAAGCAAGTCCCTCGGACACCAGCCCCGCCCCGAAACGTAGGGCTTCAGGTAGACAGATCTACGTGGAAATCGAGACCCTTCCACGTGCTGGAAAAGCGAAAGCTGAGGCGAGTCTCGTTGTTTTACGTGCCTTTCCGACCTCTTACCATGTATCCAGGCCCCTGCGCCCTCCATGAAAAGCAAGGGAAAGGGCAAGGACTCCCGTACGCGCTCCTGTCGAAGACGATGCCACTGGCCTTGAGTACGACGAAGATGCGGCGCTCCTCGAATCTGATGACAGCGGGTCGGAGTTTGAGGCTCCTTCAGATGAAGACGAACCGATGCCTTTTCGTGCCACCCGCCGTCGCGTTGTAGAGGACGATTTAGAGTTAGATGACGACCTTGAAGCGGACGACTGTAGAAGACGAAATCATGCTCGATGCCGCCATCCGTCTCTCTCTCCAGCGGCCCAACGTCGGCAGTTCGTCATCTTCCAAGCTCGTCTCCGCCAATCCCGATGCAGTTCTCCGCGCGAGAGCTGCAGAAGCTCGCTTCGCGGCCGCAAAACGCGGCGTCGATAATGCGGTCGACGACTCTCAAATGCTCGTCGATGACGACTTGGAATCTCGCGAGAGCGATTTGTCTACCCCGCCTGACTCAGATGACGATGTGCCATCCGGTACCAAAGCCGCTGGAAAGAAAAAGGGCTCTGCGCCCAAAAAGTCTATGACAATGAAGGAATTGCGTCAAAAAAGACGACAAGCTCGATTGGCTGCACAACTTGCGAGGAGGCCCTACCACTTGGAAGAGAAGGCCCTTAAGAAGGAACTCGGCCGAAAGTTAACTTATGTGTGTAGCTGGCACATCCCTGCTCCCGGTTTTTGTTTACATTTCTCTCCCAAGGCCGAAAGATCGAATATCGCCCTCCGCATGAACCACCCTGAACTGAAAGACGTGTGGGGGGATCTCGCCGCTAATATTCCAATCGTCGTTCCGACCAAAGCCGACCCACCGGACAATCTGAAGCTTACCCTCCTCCCGTTCCAGCGCGAGAGTTTGTTTTGGATGAAGAAACAAGAAGCTGGTATCTGGAAGGGCGGTATGCTTGCGGTAGGTTCTTACTTTATAATAGAGCCATTTTCACTCATATATTCCCTAGGATGAGATGGGGTAGGCCTTTCCGCGTGTATAACCAGCTATCCGTGTACTCATCCTTTCTAGAATGGGAAAGACCATCCAGGTCATAGCTCTTTTTGTGTCTGACGCTGTGAAGCCCAATCTTGTTGTCGCGTAGGCAGTCCCCGTCAACCTTTGATTTTCGTCACTTATTTCATCCCAAGGCCCACCGTCGCCATTATGCAATGGAAAAACGAAAGTAAGCCTCTACTCTTTGCTCGTCGGATCTCTTTACCGACGACTCTCTTAGTCGTCGCACATACGGATGGGCTCCGAGTGCTCATCTGGCATGGAGCCGGACGTGAATCTAATCCTGGTGAACTTGAGAAATACGACGTTGTCCGTCTTTTCCAGCTCCTCCAGCAATTCCTCTGTCGCTGACATGATCTGCGCAGGTCTTGACCACCTACGCAGTTATGGAAAGCTGTTTCCGGAAGCAAGAGAACGGCTTCAAGCGCAAGGGTAACTTGATCAAGGAAAAGTCACCGTTGCACAGAGTGCACTGGAGAAGGATTGTCGTGAGTGAATCCCCATTTTGCTAATCCTTCGTCATTGAATCTCCTATAGTTGGATGAAGCGCACAACATCAAAGAGCGCTCCACGAACACTGCAAAGGCGGCATTTGAGCTGCAAGCTGACGCCCGTTGGTGCCTTTCTGGAACGCCCCTCCAGAATCGTGTTGGAGAATTGTACAGTCTTGTCCGTTTTCTTGGAGGCGACCCGTTCTCCTACTATTTTTGTATGCCCTTTATACTGGGCACTTGTCTCTCGATTTGACACCATCCGTCTAGGCAAGAAATGCGACTGCAAGTCGCTGCATTGGAGTTTCAAAGACAAGCGATCTTGCGATAGTAAGACAGTTCTCCGTCCTCAGAATCGCCTGACTGAACATTCCTGAACCAGAATGTGGACATAATCCAATGCAACATGTCTGTGCCCCTGCGCTTTCTTCGTAAACAGCATCATCTTACGTCTTCTTTGCAGACCTGTTTTTGGAACAACGAAATTCTCACTCCGATCCAGAAACATGGGATGGCTGGACCAGGGCAGGTCGCCTTTAAGAAACTCAAGATCCTTCTGGACCGGATGATGCTTCGTCGCACCAAGGTCTGCTTCCAGGAACTGAATTGCCTCGGATGTTGACCGTTCGTAGTTGCAACGGGCCGATGATCTTGACTTGCCCCCTCGGACTGTCTTGGTCCGCCGGGATTACTTCAGCGAGGAGGAGAAAGAACTATATCTGTCTCTCTTCTCCGATGCGAAGAGACAGTTCACCACGTACTTGGATGAGGGAACTATCCTCAACAGTACGTAGTCTTTCACACTGGACGATGATCTAACTCTCACCCGCGTCCTCAGACTACTCCAACATCTTCAGTCTGTAAGTCCTTTACCTGGGTTCTCGCAGTGGAATGAACGCTTGATATCGTTCAGCCTCACGCGCATGAGGCAAATGGCGTGCCACCCTGATCTCGTCCTCCGGAGCAAGACTAACGCGACCAAGTTTATCCCCGATGAACAGAACGAGGCTACAATCTGCCGGATCTGCAACGACATTGCGGAGGACGCCATCCAGTCAAAGTGCCACCACATCTTCGACCGTGAATGCATCAAGCAGTATCTCAATACCGCCATCGAGCAGCATGTACGTCTACGTCAACCGTCCTTCCCTGCTGTTCTCATATTTTTTCATCCGCAGCCTCAGTGCCCTGTGTGTCACTTGGCGCTGACGATCGACTTGGACGCGCCTGCGCTCGAGCTGGAGCAGAATCTGCCCAACGCGCGCCAGGGTATCCTCGGGCGGCTGAACCTGGACAAGTGGCGCTCATCGACCAAGATCGAGGCCCTTGTGGAGGAGCTAAGCAACCTGCGTCAGCAGGATGCCACGACGAAGAGTCTGGTGTTCAGCCAATTCGTCAACTTCCTCGACCTGATTGCGTATCGACTCCAAAGGGCGGGGTTCAAGGTGCGTATTATCGTCCTTCGGCGGTTTCGAGCAATGATTAACATTGGATACAGATTTGCCGTTTGGAGGGCACGATGTCGCCGCAGGCGCGAGACGCGACCATCAAGCATTTCAGTAAGCTATTCATCTTGCTTCGTTGTGCGTTTACTAAGGCACCCGTAGTGGAAAACGTCGAGGTCACCGTCTTCCTTGTCAGCTTGAAGGCGGGAGGTGTTGCGTTGAATCTGACGGAGGCGTCTCGCGTATACCTCATGGACAGCTGGTGGAATCCGGCGGTTGAATATCGTATGTCTTTTGGACTTCGCCCTAGTTTAACGCTAAACGTGCGCTACAGAGGCGATGGACCGAATTCATCGTCTGGGGCAGCGCCGCCCCGTCAAAGCCATCAAGCTCGTCGTCGAGGATTCAATCGAGAGCCGGATTGTCCAGGTTGGTGGACCGCTCCTCTTCCGCTGCAACGTCTGACTTTCAATCTAGCTTCAGGAGAAGAAATCCGCCATGGTCGATGCGACGCTGTCGAGCGATGACTCTGTTCGTTGTCTCTCTCCTTCCTGGTCGACTTTACTGACGTTCGACCGCAGGCTATGGGACGGCTGACACCAGAGGATGTAAGCTTTGAATATTCTTCCACTCGACACGATGCTAATACAGACACCGGTAGCTTGGTTTCCTTTTCAGGGTGAGTTTCTCCGTTCGTCGGGACGTCCATGCGCCTAACGTTGTTCCCTAGCTTTAATATTTGTGAAATCTAGTCGCGGCATTCGCGCAGCGTTTTCTTGCACGCTAAGATGCGAAGGCTCAGCATACAAAATTAATAAATCACAGTATCAATACAAGTGCGTACTGTCAACAGCCTGCACAATACACCATTTTGTCGAGTCCGGTTTGTGAATTAAAATGACCTAACGAAACCACCCTAATCTTTCCCGTGGCTTGCGGACCGTTTGAATAAGCTCCGCTTCTTTTTCTCTCCGTCCGAACCGAGACTTGAAGACGAGGAAGGTGATGACTGCAGCGCAGGAGGAGACAAGTGGCCGTCCGACTCATCGTGTACTGCGCCACCTTTTCGGAACGACGACGCGTTCATGGTTTTCATGATGCCGCTGCAGGATTCCTGGTCAGACAATATCATAGGATGATAGAGCCGAATGAACGCACCGCTGCGTAGCGTCCACATAGTCCTCACGATCGAATCGTTTCGACGTTTTAACAGATACACCCTTGTCCGTTATGTGTACACCCTTGGTTTTCAAACTGTACCCAACGAAAGGTAAATGATAACTGCATATCGAGGAGACGGAGCACGCACCCTTCTTTGGCCGATTCTACGCCCTGCGATACGCCGCGCACTATAGAGAGTATAACGTAGATGACGCCCCCAAATACTGCGACTGTCTGTGTGACTTCGAGTGAGCACATGAGACAGCCAAACAAGTCTTCATCGTACCGCAACGAAGGAAAAGAGATCCACACTGGATCTGCGCATCAGCAAGGATTCCGAGGCACACGACGTAAGTAAAGAACGCACAAGTCAACCATCGTCTGTGCAGAGTGTTTCGGGCGTCACAGGTATTCGTTTCTGAGGGAAGTGGGAGGAAGGGAGCGGAAGGGACTAGAGGCAAGTAGAGCGTTGGTTTACCGTTTAGGGAGGCGTGGAGTCGCTATGATCTCTGATCACGATTCACGATATGTCTGTGATTGCCATTTTTTTTTTCGCGGAAAGGAGGTTCTGCGCTCGAGTTTCCTCAGGGAAAAGATAACTAGGTGTGGAAAAAAATGGCTGAGCTCGAATTGAATTTAGCTGAGTTAACTGGATACCGCAGCACTAGCAATCGACCTTCAGGCGATCTACACATCAACGGATCAAAAATGGTTATTTTCTGCGCAGTGCTTGGTCAGGCTTAGTCTGTACGTTCGTTCCTTGCGTGAGCGGTAAGATAGGCCGAGCGGTTTCTTGAGGGCCGGAAATAATCAACGGATACATCTAAAGTTCCCAACCTGCGCTAGAAAGGGCCCAGGAAGGAAGAAGTAACAGCCGACTTGGCTTGAATAAATTCATTCCACAGACAATTCACCAATCGAATGTCCCTAAAATCGTTGTTCGTCGTTCGCGGTTCCGAATTTTACACTTGACCATTGTCGGACTTCGGTTGAATGCCGACGCTGACAAGTTGCCGATTACCTCTGCACAGCCACTCCCGAGTCCCGAGATTTGATGCGCCTTGGGCTTGGCAGCCCTAACTTTATTAGGGTTTTTCAATGAAACAAGCTACGAGTCAAAATTGGGTCAGCAGGCATTCTCGCGTGTCTTAAAAAAACACAGAGTTTCCAAACTTGACGCCGTTTGACAAGGTGCTGTTTTCTCCGGCTCCGGACTGCTCGCGCTCATCAACGTCGGCATGCGTCCACAGGGCAACGGACAGGTGGACCGCGGAGATTCACGCGCGGGATACGCTTCGAGGCACGGACTGGATTGCATGCAGAAGGTGTTATACAGGGTAGCGATGCAGGTAGTCAAGAAGGGGCAATCGGCGCGGAGGCGGCGGGGCGAATAGTCCGTGGGGTAGACCGGGTGGATGTGCGAGGGGACGGGGAGGGATAGACAGGCGGAGTGCGACGAGGCGCGCGGCCATACAGGACGCGGGGGAGTACAGGGTATGGACAGAGCGGGTAGATATAAGATATTAGGCCCAAGTGGGAGCGGAACGCGGAGCGCAAACGTGCGCGAGACCTTACAGGCCTTGAATCTGTACGATGAGAAATTGCTTCTCGTCGCTGAACTGTTCGTCTGGAGGTAAGGAGGAAAATCAGCGACCGTGAGATGAACGGAAACACGTTCGTCGACATACCCTCCTTGTCGTTGTGGAAGTTCTTGAGGAAGACGAGAAGTTTGTCCTTATTCCGCCGCAGTATTGTCTCAATCTGCGGAGGCTTCTTGGGGTTGGCCACGAATACCTGTCATGGATTAGGTGCCGTGTCGGGTATGTGAAACCAAAAAGCGCACCTTGAAAACGTGGAACGCTTCGAATTGGATGTTCTTGCTCTTGTCCCGGAGCAAGTTCATCATCATCTTCAGATTCGCCTCGTTCGCAATGTACTTGGTCATGACATTGAAGTTTGCCCGGTCGAGCAGGATTTCGCCCAGCAGTTTGAGTGATTGTCGCTTCGTGACATAGTTGTTGGATAGTATTAATGTGGTAAATGATGAAAAGAACTAGACCGTTAGATAAGTAATTGAATGGTTAGGAATTGTGGCACAGTAAAACGGCATAACGGGCGCACTCTGTCGTAATTCTTGTCCAGATATTCGGCGACCATGGGCTTGTGCCTTGTGAGCGTCTCCTTGAGATTGGCAAACGCATCGCATGATATCCCGAATGTCGTTGTCTCGATATAATGAGGAAACTTATAGAATCTGCCGCCAATTAAGTCGGTCGCCGTCACTCCTATGCAACAAATCAACGTACTGATCTGAATACAGCAGGACCTTGCTGAGCTGCTCGTGGCGCAACATCTCCTTGAGGATCATGCCCGTATTAAGTGCGACCTCCTCATTCTCGTATCCAGCAAGAGCGGCGAATATGACTTCGTGCTTGCCAGTCAGATATTCCACAGTCGGCCATCGTGTGCCTATCTGTCGCCGCAGAAGGTTGTTGAATATTTGGACGACGTCCTTCCGTGCCTCGAACTCGAAGCGGGCAACATTGACGACGAGGTGGTGTAGCAGATCGGTGTTGTATGTCTCCTGGGCGAGTTGAGCGACGAGCTCTGGGAGCGGATCTGGGTCCGCGTTGAGTGCCACAGCGGGGCGTAATAAGGCGGCATGGATGCATACCGCCGTCGCCATATAAGATAGCCTTTATCTGCTGGAGATTCTTGGAAATGTCCTCGTTCGCCTGCACAGCGTCGGATTAGCGAGTGCAGCAAGGGGTACGACGCGACACGTCCGGGACGCAGCGATTTCGAGCCAAAGACTGGACTACCTTTCTGCGTGACTCGCCACCGGGAGCGCCGTGGTCGAGTCTCGGGATTGCGTCCCGCAGGCCCCGGACGAGATCTGGTGGTGTCCGCTGCTTTGTCTTGAAGAAGTTCATTTGAGGGGCCAGAATGGAGCCAGAACTGGGGTAGGAGAAGGACAAAGGAACGACGGGCCTGGGGACGAGAGACTTGGAGGGAGAGGCTGAGCTCGAATTGGCGCTCGAAGAGGTTGATCCGGCACCTCGGCCCGCGCACCGCCACTCTGACTTGAGACGTGTTTAACCAACCTCTCCGTGTCCTCGACGAAACAGTTACTTTCCGTGCCTCGTAATCCCGCACATCCTGCCGCGAGCTTCAAGTAGCCTTGATCTTCTGTGCATTATCCACCACCTCCTTCGCCTCAAGACCCCACGTCGGCTTCTGAATAGCAATCTGCACCCCGGTTTGATATCACTGCCTTTCATCTAACGCTACTGGTACCCTAAACGTTCCTAAACGTTCGCGGGCTTCTCCTGCGAACTTGCTGCGAAATAGGACTAGCTTGACGGTATCTAGACATTCCGCGATATCTGAATGGGCTCCCTGACATCGCAGGAATGGGCTCCCCGACATCAACCCAGGAAAATCTCTCGTGCGCTTGTATGAAATTGGAGCGATCGTGTTTTGCAAACCAAACTTGGTTACCTGGTGTGGATGCAATTGCCTTTTCGTCTTGAAATTCCTCTCTGGCTCCCACTCCCAGCCGGACGTGCCTAATTTGTTGAAACTGAATACCCCTGCAGGAGCTACTTTTTCCGAATTGGACTCCACGCCGCGCGACGGGGAACCACCATGTAGTCTTGTTTCTCTGGATGCTCCGTGCAATCGCCGCCACTATCCCCCTCGAAGGAGTTAAAAAAAGCTGTATTTGGTCTACAGGGCATAGCACTTTAGCACAAACGTTCCCTCCCTCTGGTCATTCCCTGAATTCCCGGTATCTATTGCGTTCAGAATGTTCCTGGGCCTCGCCTTTGGATGTCTTGTGCCTCATTTCCCCTTTATCGCGCCTCTATCTTCAGCTAGGAGAGCCACGCCCGACCTGGTTCACGGAGAGCCGTAAATACTCCACAGCGGAAAGAATTCAAGAAACAGAGGTTCTCCAGTTAAAAACAGATTATAGGCTTCCTTTTCCGAGGACCTACCCACTTATCAGGCCTTCGTGGTTTTCATCTTCCGCAGTTGTTGAAATTGCGAGTGGTGATCCTGAATGTCGCAATTGACATTGACTGGCAAAAATAACATTCAGACATCTGAGTCGGCTAAGTATACACAACTTTGGCTCTTTCTCCTCGTAAGTTAATTTCTCTGGACTTCACCTTGTAGTACCCAAATTCCTTGGCTGCATTCATCAGCGGGTTTCACACCTTCCGATTTGGAGCCCAACTTGGGCCCAACTTGACCCTCAACTTGTCAACTTTCTCAGTTGAACTTGAAGTTGGGTCGAGATGCGTGGACGCCATTTCGTTGTCCGACTCCCGAGTTCGCGACTTCGGGCTAAAGATGCCGTCAATCCCGGATTCAAGTGAAATTGGGTCAAGTTGGGTTGGATGTCAAGTTGGTTGAGCCTCACGGCGGCTTTTCGCGAGCTCATCAACTAGCATTTCGTCGAAAAGGAGTGACATAATAATGGCTTGGGAGTCAAATATACAATTTATCTCTTCAGACAATAGACCTCGTTTCACACCTCGTTATTTCGGGCCCAACTTGGGTCCAACTCGACGCTCAAAGTTGGGATTCAAAGTGGACCGTGCGCAGGCGCGGTCAGGTGAGCGACGCGACTCGCTTACGCGGTTTGTACGCGGTGACGTCAAACTCAACACAGCCTCGAGAATGAATTCGGCAAACGCCGGAACCAAGTTCAAACTCAGCTGCGACGGGTTTAAAGTCAGCGACTCGTCTTCTGTCAGCCACTTCACTCTTTCCTCTCTACTTCCATCATCTCCCCTCACCTTCAAGTCCTCAACTTCGAGCCAAGCGGCAAGCTCAGCCTCAAAGCCCTCGAGGAGCGCATTGCAACAGTTCTCAATTCCGTATGTTTTCTTCTCTCGTTCCTTCACCGTCGATGGTAACGTTCTGGTTTGCTCAGCGTGTAGTATTCCATGTCTTCTCCTCTCTGTCGTCCCACGCCTCCTCCTCCTCCTCGCTGCCGCCTTCGCTCGTTCTCTGCATTCCCTTGCCGCCATGGTCTGGATCGTCCCTCCTCCCCCCCTCTCCTCAACTCGTCGTCTCGCCCAGCGTGGATCGCCGAGTACGTCGACCCTGTCCCGCCTGCGAGCTCGCTCAACACCCTCGCTGCTCAAGACCCTCAAGCTGCTCAAGAACCTCAAGCCGCCGAGCTCGTCGTCGACCCTCAAGACCTCAGCCGTCGCCGTCGCTGTCGTCAATATCTTCAGGACCGTTCGCTCAAGACCTCAGTGGGACACTGACGGTCAAGCCCTCAAGACCTCAAGCGCGCTATTCAAGACCCTCAGCCCGCTCCGTCGCCGTCGTCGCCGTCAATCTTCAAGACCATCAAGCTCGCTCAAGAGTCAAAACCTCAGTGGGATACTGTCAAGTCGCTCAAGCCTGCAAGTCCCCAAGTCTCAAGGCGCCTCAAGTCCCTCAAGCCCTCAAGACGATCAAGCCGAAGTCGTCAAATCCCTCAAGTTTCAAGCCCTCAAGATTCTTCAAGACCTCGGTGGGAAACCGCTCAAGAATATAAAGGAAGCAAGACGTCGAGCCTCAAGTGTCCTCAAGCCGTCGCCTGGTTGAAGACCTCAGTGGGATACTGCTCAAGATTCAAGACGCGCAAGACCTCAAGAGTCAAGACTCCGCTCAAGACGCCGCAAGACCACAAGATTCAAAACTCCAAAATACCTCAGTGGGACACTGCTCAAGACCCAAGAGTCAAGACGCCAAAACCTCAGTGGGAAACTGCTCAAGAGCTCGCCGGCGACGTGTTCCAAGTTGAGGTTTGTCCAAGGTGAGCGTTTCCTCCCCGGGGACGGGTGAGAGCTATGTCTCCATCCTCGTGCTCCCTTGTCGTGGGCCCCGGGCTTAGTACGCGCGTATTTGGCTTTATCCACCATTTGCGCGCGGAAGCCAAATGCACGTTAAACTTGAATTTTTCTCTCTTCGCATCGATGTTGTAGAATTAAATTGACACAGTATCGATTCGGCCTTGGCTCGCGTCCTTGTCCTTGTGCCTTTCCCAGTCTCGCACTGTCTTGTATGGCTTCGACACCTCTTGCGGTCTCTTGCGGTCGTCATGGGCCCCGCCGTCGCGGAATTCAAGCGTAATTTCCCCGGAACGTCGACGAGCGGTAAATTTGGTCCTGACGTGTCCCAAGGCAATGAAAATGAGAGTGAGTGAAGTCTTGTTCAATTAAGGCGCGTGCGTATTCCTGGCTATTGCACAACATCATGTAGCAGTGAACGTTGACAACTGTGTGAGCCCCTTTCCTAACTCGGCTCGAAATTGAGTAAGAATTTTGGAACCGTACGATGCATTCCAAACTTCGTCTTAACTATGTCCACCTGGCCTGTAGTTATCGTGACTGGCGCTAACGCGTAGGTTCAGTTTTATTTCACGCGTTTCGTGTCTCAATAGACCACAGAGGTGTAGGTTTCGGTGTCTGCCGCCGTCTACTTTTCCAGTTATGTCTCGCGAATCCCCCGGATTCACAACCCCAGTCGTGGGCCAACCATTCGGACGATGGTCTGGGCTCTGTGGACGCTCTCCGTGCCGATGGATTGACCCTCATAATGGCCTGTCGGAGCACCCAACGCGCAGAAACGGCCCGTAAAGAGCTGTACCAGGAACTTGACGCCCATATTGCACGACTCCGCACGCGCGCTGACTACGATGGGCATGCCGACGTATTCCGACGCAACCTGAAGATAGAGGTGGAGCGTTTGGATCTGGCGGAGCTGTCCAGCGTCTTCACTTTTGCCGCGCAAATATCCGACCGGTGCGTTGTGGTCCGGATTGACGAGAACCGAAACTCAGAGTGTGCCACAGATACTCGTACATCTCACATTTGGTATGCAATGCCGGTGTCGCAAGCTTCCACCACATCGACTGGCCCGCTTGCTTGAAACAAGTCGCCACAAATTTTCTGTCGGCGATTACCGGCCCCGAATTCTACGTGCAAAGTGTCGGCGAAGTTAGTGTTGACGGTCTTGGTTGGATCTGGCAGAGCAATCTCTTCGGGCACTATGTGCTGGTGCGTTTGCGGCTCTCCGTTGTTCACTGGAGTTAAACATCCTCATATAAAGTTCCGCGCCCTGGAACCTTTACTGAAAAACTCTGCATATTCCGCCGACTCGCGAATCATATGGTCGTCTTCATTAGAGGCATCCCCGAAGTTCTACCAAAACGAGGATTGGCAGCTGGTCAAGACAGAACATTCATACGAGAGTGTCAAGTACGAAATCGACCTCCTTGGCACAATTCTCGACCACCGCGCGCTCGCCGACACCTCCTCAGCCAAACGCGTCCGCCACTTTGTCTCCCACCCCGGCGTGTGCTCCACAAAAATCAGCAACAACCTCGTCCCTTATGGCGGTATCCTAGACAACCTGAAGATTTTATTATTTTACTTTGTACGTGGACCTCTTCGCACCTAACAGCCGGGCTGAACCCACAAATCCGCAGGGTCGCATGCTCGGTTCGCGCCACCACTCTATATTCCCAGACAACGCCGCTATCGCCATCACCCATCTCATCCTCGTCTCCCTCTCCTTCGTCACCTTCGCTGCATCCCCGAAAAAGAAAACCGCCACCAACGGTTCTGTAGACGGCAACGGTCATGTATCGCATCTCGACCCCCAAACTCCGGTTCGGTTCGGAGCAGAGACGGATCGGTGGGGGCACGCAGAGGTCGGGTTGACGCCAGTCAAAGGATGGAAGGAGAACGAGGTGCAGGGCGAGCTGTTGCTGGAGAGGTGCGATGCGCTTTACCGCGAGTTTTCGGCGAAGCGAAAGACATCTGGCATAGATTCATAGTGTTTGCTGTCGCCGTCTCTGATTTATTATACGCCTGAAAACCAAAACCTTGCTGTGAACCAGATCGCACACAAAAAGTCGCGCGGCCAAGCAAAATATTTATTTGCGCGTATATCTAAGAGAAACCATCCGTAAAAACGGGAATTAGCTCGAGACGATGCGGGATAGTAGATACAATGAGCTTGTTACATGGGGAATAGGATGTGTGGGTGGATAGGAATGATGATAATGTGGTATAAAAGATGTATGTGCGTGCGATGGTATGAATCCGAGTCCATGCAAAAGGTCCATTATGTCGGGGATAGCGATGTGCGGGATTATATCCGTAGTGTCCGTGCACTGGCAGTTCATGAATCCAGAATGAAGGGAAAGAGATCAGAGAGAGGTAAGTGTCCAGTTGGAAAGGAGCGCTCGGAGGTTCTGTGGGTTCTCGGGGTTCGGTTGGGAAATCGGAAAATAAATCAAGCAAGGATCGCGGGCGGTTGCAAGTGGGTGGTGATGGGGGACGGCGGAGTAGTGTGTCGCGAGGAGATCAACCCATGTCTTTTTCTTCCTCCTCAAACCTGCAACGAAGCATCGGGAAGGCCGTCGCGGCTCGCTCCAGGATGGCTGGATCGCGAGTGCACCAGCACCAGCCTCTTGAGGGCACTCGACCCGTGGTGACTGGGCAGCCCATCCGATCGAGACTCCGCAAGTCCTGAAAACCTCTCTCCCTTGGCAGCGCCCCACATTCGGCTGAGGAAGCTGCTAGAAACGCCTGGACGAGCCATGGCCGGCATCGTCGCGCTCACGGAGATGCCGGAGGCCGCCGCTGACGCGCGCTTTGAAGAAGGCACAGAAAGTGGAGGCACCGCCATCGATGTACGCCGCAAACTCGAAGACTGGGGAGAAGCCGGCTGTTACTTGTGTTCACAGACGATGTATCAGAGGGTTTGCGGGAGCGATTCTGCACGTGTTGATTCTTGTACCCATACGCGGGGACAGGGCGGAGGACGAATAGTCTCTTGGAAGACGTCGGCACAGGCGCATAGTCGTCGGACTGATCTGCACCATTGAATCCTGAGCCAGGGTCGGCGTAGTCGGAGTTGCCATCGTAGTATACGGGCGGTTCCGGTTCGGATTCAGAGTCAGAGTCGCTTAGCCAGCCAGAGGACGATGAAGACGACGAGGAACCATTATCATCTATCAGCGATCCCATCTCCGATGATGTGTACGAGGAAGCAGAGTCGCAGCTGCGGTTGGGCACGTTGAGGGTGTTGTTGTTGTGCGAACGGAAGGAAGAGGACAAGTGGGTCTGCGAGAGGCGTTTGGCGATCCCGCGGACTGTCGACACCAATGTTGAGGACGCGCTCGACGACGCGCTCGATGAAGACGATGATGACGAGGAAGATGACAGAGAATACGAAGGCGGGTCGTACGGTGGAGACGGCGGCGCCACTCTCTGTTTCTGCGCCGGTGCGTGAGAGGGTCTCGCCCTGCTTGCTCTCGCAACCTTGTCCACAGCGAGTGCTCGTGTGCTGACATATTGATAGAGCGGCGCAAAGGCTGCAGCAGGCTTCTTCTTCGTCAAAGCGGAGATCGTAGTCGAGAAGGAAGAGCAGTTGCTGCTCCATCAGATTCACCTCTGAAGTTTGGAACATATTGGAGGTGTGAACGGCCCAGTGACTGTTCTTGGGGGAGGAGTCGTTCAGGTATTTTGCAGCCACGATAAGGGTGGCGAGAAAGACGCGATGCCTCGTGCACGGTAACCCTGCAGCACGCAAAAATGAGTCACTGTACACTTGGCGAGGAAGGGCAACAAGCCATACCTGTTGATATAGTAGGCAGCTTTGACCGAAGCCGCTCAAGATAGATCAGGGTGGTGAGGAGGGTTGAGATATGCACGTTCACGCCCGAGACGATACCGTAGATGAACTGTTCGAGGGAAATCAAAGGGGGCTGAAACCGCTCGAAGGACGACCTGGGGCGATGGGGTGCGTCTGCTCTGTGAGGCTCCTCGCCAGTGACGCGGAGGACAATTGCGGCTTGGCGGGCGATGTAGAGGACCATATCGACCGTCACAGGCTGGGACATGAGGTAGCAGAGGCCCGGATTGTGCGCAGCAAATGGGAGGAGGGAAGCAGGGTGGCGGATTCCGAGTCGCCGAGACTGAGAGCGCTGGGACATTTCAATAAGAGAACGGGTGATAGAGGGATGTGAAAGTATATCGAGGAGGACGCAGGAAGAGGGAGAGGGAGAGGAGGACGAGGTCAAAACAAACAGAAAGCAGTCGCGTTTGGCTGAGATCAAATTGATGGCACGGGACGGTGATTTGACTTCTACGGAAATTCATCAAAAAGTAACTACGAATTATTCCTGTCCAGTCGCAATATTCCACGTCTTTTTCAGCAAATCCGCAGCAGGGATCCGTCGAGCCCTCGAATTTCGAAAATGACACGGTCCAGAGGGTCGTCGAGTAGTTCCGCAGGTAAGGCGCATACTAGCAGAAGATAAGATCACAGTCGAATACGATGTAGTAGAAACTCACCGCACGGCAGAATTGCCGATACCAACCCCAGGTCTCCCACGCATTCCACTGGTCCTTCGCCCACCCTGCGCGGTCGTTCCATCCCTCCTCAGAGATGACCACGCGCGAGTGTGGGTTGGGATTCGAATCAGAGGCCCCTGGTGCAAGACACGACACAAATCCGTCAAGGGTCCGAGACAAGGCACCCTTTTGTTCCCGTGTCAAACTTGCAAAGGCCTTGAGTGCAGTTGTAAGAGCCGGGCTGTCCACAGCGGGCGCCTCGTCGGGCTTCACTTCCGCATCCACATCCATCGCGTTTCCATCTGCGCCGCCGCTAGCCTTGTCCCTCGCGCGCGTGTCATCGTCCTCCTTCCTGAGCGCCACAACCTTCCTCCGCGCGATCATCACTCGCCCATTCGCCTTGTCTAGCGCGCCCTTCAACAAATCCCACTCAAACGCACTAAGACTCAGCGGGCCCGTCGCCTCGCTCAGCTCCCGTATCTCCGCCCGGTTGATGAACGTCCACGCCACCACATCCGTGGGGTCGACGATCTGATACTGCATCAGCTTGTCGAACACGATCGCCACCATATGGCGGTTGTGCTTCCAAAACGCTGCCGAGGCGGTCAGGATGTCCGCTTTGGCCTCCGCGTTTCCGCTGCCGCCCGAGCTGGAGGCGCCCCCGCTCGCGATGCTGCGGAGTAGAGGGAGGTACCGTTCGATCGCATTGAGGAGATGCGAGAAGGAGCGAGAACCGATGTGCAGAAGGGATTGTATGGCGATAGAACGAATGAGCACGTCGGCATTGACGAGTCCGCCGTCATCAGAGGTCTCTAACGTCGCCTTGAGCGTCTCGAGATGGGAGATCACGTCTTCAGCCTTTGCTCGGCCGCGGAAGAGGTTGAGGACACCTTGAGCAGAGTCGTGGTGGGGTTTTGCTATTCATCGGTCGGTCAGTCAAAGCTACGGCTAGGGAGATAACTACGTGCCTGGATCGTCATACTCAAAGTCGGGCCCAGGCGCCTGCTCGCCGATGGTATTACCCTCTGGAGCTTGCATCTCCGGTGGGAGCGTTTTGAGGATACGGTCGTGATATGAAAGACGAATCTCAAACTCGAGGGCACGACGCATAAACGCGCGTTTGGGATGTTGGACGGCCAACGAGAGGTCCGGTATCCTGATTCACCTATCAGTAAATTCCAGTCAATCGAAAAGAACCTGACAGACCATTCTTTCCACACCCATTGAAAGCCAAAGTTGCTCATGTGGACCGCAAACCACTCCGCGAACCGGCGGGCAACCTCGACGTCAAGTCCTTCTCCGAGCGTGCCATAAAGTCTACGGATAGATTTCCCGACCGCAGGCCCGACGGTGGACGGCGAAAGCTTGCATAGCTCTGTGATCACACCGATGTAGTATATAGGATTTGTGGGAGGCTTCAGGGCAAGACGAAATAGGCGCCCAGGACATTCTGCGACATGTTTATTGCACGAATGCATTGAGAGGTGGAAAACCTTACTTCGATGATGGTGCTTTCAAGCTGCCAATCTTTGCCTGCGACAGGCTCGGGAACAGTTGTGCCGCCGGGCTTGGGCTTGAAAGTACCAGGGATCGTCCATTTGGGGTATTCGAGCAGCAGACGCGCACACTCCTTGCGGTTCACTTCGAATATGTCCAGAATATCCAAAATGCATGTATGGACGGCATAGCCGGCTGGGGTTTTAGGGGTCGGGAGTGATCTGCGGAATGTCAATGTGATTCTTTGCTGTGGTAGAAAAAAGTGACTGACATCATTATCGAAGAGGCGGAAGAAATATTCGGGCCATTCTTCTTTTTTGACTTGTGCGTCTTCACCAGAATCGGTAGAGAGGCCGTCCAACTCGATGACTTCTGGGGGAACCAGGACCGAGGGAAGCTCGAAGGGAGTAAATTCAGTCAGGATCTGGGTCCGCATGGCTGGCATAGGGTTGTGAGAAGCTGGACGCAGGTCTCGGCAAAGTCGGATTCATCAAGAGTCCGGAGAGCCTGAAGCACAGTATCAAGCAGCTAACGACCATTTTTAATTAATCCCAAACCAGCGGAAAAAGTAGAAGGCTCACTTCGTCAGCAGTCGGAGAAGATACTTCGTCAGAATACATCTTTAGAATCGGGCCAATGAGCCATTTGGGGCTTGTGACAGTGTCGTTGTACGCCTGGATCGCGTTGATTATTTCTTGCACATGTTCCCCAGAGCTTGGTTTCAGGATAGGGCCACCCTGTATTCATGGTGTGCACACGTCGTGAATCAAGGTCACAGTGCTTACAATCATTAGACCCTCCGCCGCACAGACAGCAGCTTTCTTAGCGCGTCCGTGAGAGACACCGAACTCGTCCAAGACCGCGGTAAACGATTGAAGGAGCGCGAACATTGACTCGGTCGTGATTAGTTTCGCGACAGTCAAATGGGCAAAGAAATGGATCTATACGGAGGTGAGGAGGTATTGGGGTCGAAAAACCAATGTACGCACGCATAATCGTGTCTCTCGCCACGCCAGCTTGTCAAGATATGCTTGGAAGCCCTTCCAAAAGTCCTCGAGGATTTGTTTTCCGAGTGAGGGCTCGTCGACGGCCGGTGCGTCTTCCGCCGGATCGTGCAGTCGTCGTAGCAGGGCAGCATAGTACGGAATTTTGTATGGTTGTTCGGTTACACTGTAAAATTGAAGAAAAGTCTTTCCACACAAGGAAGCAGCAGACATACGCTATTCGAAATGCCTCTGACAGGTTTGAGACAACAAGTGGTGTAGTCTCCCGGATCTGTTTCTCAAGTCGGGGAAGCTCCTCCACGGCATCCTTGAGCGCAATTGAGTTGGCCACACCGCACAGCAAGCACCGTTGGAAGGCGTACCACCTCTCCGAGCTTTATTATAGCAGTTTTGAGTTTTTCGGCGGGAGATTCATAGACGTCGCGGCGACGGTCATCATAGTCGTCTGGACACACAGCGTTCGAGACGAGGAACAGCCGAATTTTGGCCAGTCTCACCTCTGTTGTTCCGTCTTCTGTTGCCGCCCCCGCCACGATACGGTCGGTCGTAACTCATTATAAGAAACCCAGTGTCAACTCTGGCTGTAGTCGCTGTTCAGTCCGATAATGATCCAATCACGGAATGATCACGTGAGCGAGAAATCGGGCGACACAAATTTTGAAAGTCGTGCGATATCATGTTTTTCTCGGAATCATTCAAAAGCCTCGGCTCTGCGCTTCTTCTTTACCACCACAACCATGTACAACGCGACCACCCCCGCGTCTCTCTACCCCAACACCGATTTCTCCTCCCTTTCTTGGGTCGAGCAGCAGTGGGCTGCATGGTACCTGTACATCGGGAACCCCGTTCTCGCGACCGGTCTAATGAGTTTTCTTATGCATGAGGTACGCGCCGAATCTGGGGTGCAATAGCGCGTATTCATTGTGCTCCAGATCGTCTACTTCGGTCGTAGCATTCCCTGGATCATCGTCGACGCCATACCATATTTCCGCCGGTACAAACTCCAGGCGGCGAAGATACCGACACCGAAGGAACAATGGGAATGCACGAAGCAGGTCCTGTTCTCGCACTTTATGGTTGAGCTCCCGGTCGTGCGTCTCTGTCGCTCCTCCTCTGCACTGGTCCTCATTTGCTTGCCCCAGATCTGGTTCTTCCACCCCATGGCTGAGATGTTCGGCATGCGGACATACGAGGTGCCCCTGCCCTCGTTCTCCGAATGGGCCCCACAAGTCGCCTTTTTCTTCGTCTTCGAGGACATGTTCCATTACTTCGCCCATCAGGCTCTGCACTACGGCCCGCTGTACAAGCACATCCACAAGATTCACCACAAGTACTCTGCGCCGTTCGGCCTCGCCGCTGAGTACGCCCACCCCGCAGAGGTCGCCATCCTTGGCACGGGCACCATAGCAGGCCCCCTTCTATACTGCCTCTTCACCGCCAACTTCCACATCTTCTCCATGTATATCTGGATCATCCTCCGCCTCTTCCAGGCTATCGACGCGCACAGCGGGTACGACTTCCCCTGGTCCCTCCAGCACATCCTGCCGTTCTGGTCCGGCGCGGAACACCACGACTTCCACCACATGGCGTTCACGAACAACTTTAGCACGTCGTTCCGGTGGTGGGACCGCATCCTTGGGACGGACGACAAGTACCGGGCTTATCGCGCGCGGGTGAATGCGGCGAAGAAGGCGATGCAGGGCGGCAGCAAGGAGCAGCGCGACGAGATGGAGCGCAAGCTCATGGCCGAGGTCGAGGCGGAGGGCATTCGTGCAGAGGCGGAGGCCGTGCGCGGGATGGAGACAAAGGCGAAAGTACAGTAATTGTTATAGAGATTGAATTATGTATAGACTCTTCTTGAATACCAGCGCACACGGAGGCGCAAAAAAAAAAGAAAACAGGGGTGAAGCTGTGGCCGGCCCGTGACGCCGGATTACTCTTGGACCGTCGACGTCTCTTCGTTAACTTTCATTGGCGCGAATTGAACAAAATTCAGATATGTCTTGCAGCAATATTGCGCCCGGAACAGCAGCTCGTGAAACGGACCGTCGCTGAAGCTGGAGATCCAGAGTTCTGCGACTTCAACCTGATCCCTCTGCGTCAACCCTCGCCTCTGTAGCGTCAAGTTATTAGGCCACTTAGGCCACCCTGTTCTCATCCACCAACTAACTGGCCCTCGTTCCATGGGACGGCCTGTATTTCTGTCCGTGAGAGGGAGAAGCACCAAATCAGCTGAGCTTCGATGGGACAAAGTTACCGCTCCCAGCGCGTACACAAGTCCCTTCATGTCGGCCAGCGACCTTCACGAAACCGAACGCATACCTCTCCTCTCATCCCCCGATACACCCCCGACTTCATCTCGTTGGTCACGTCCCATCTCAGCCCCCACGTTAATCGTCCCAGTCGCGCTCCTTTGCCGCGTCGCGACCCTCCTCCCGACCACCACCACGTTCTTCATCCTCCAGCAGTTTGTCTGCCGCCAATACTACCTCGTGCACGACCCAACCCGCGTCCCGCCGCCCGGCGAACGCATCCCCGCCGAACTCTGCGCGCTGCCCGCCATTGATGAGCGATACGCGGCGTTCATGGCGCTCGTCGCGCTCATGGATGGGATTGGCTGTGCGTGGTCCCGTCCGAGGTTAATAAGTAATGTTCAAGGTTGAATTTGTGGGACAGCACTCGGGCGGGTACGCCGCACTCAGCTTCCTCGCGGCGCGTCTCGGCCGCCGGGCCGCGATGGCGACGGTGCTGAGTGTCGGCCTGGGCGCAGACGTCGCGCTGATATGCTCCACACTGGTCGTCCCCTCCTTCGAGGTGCCCCTCTTTGCCCTGTGGTTGATCTCCGCGTCTTTCTCGCAGGCGCCGTTGATCGCGTTCGTCGCGAATATCTACCTCGTTGATCTGGTGCATGAGGACGTCAGGTAGGGAATTATGGTACTTGTTTGTGTTGAAACAGACTATATTACTATTAGGACGACTGCATTGAGTTCGCTGGCAGGGTGGTCTGCGCTCGGTGGGCGAATACTTGATGTTCAGAATGAACCTAACCGCCTTAAATGCCAGGCAGCGTCCTATCCTTCAGTGCCGGCGGAACCATCACCACGCGCACCAGGCAACCTCCTCGCAGTGTACTTCATCGCCGGCGCCCTCTGGATCGTCGGTCCTCCTCTACGTCTGGCTTTTCCTCCCGGAATCCTTCCCGAAAGTAAAGCGCGACGAATTACGTCTGCAGCGAGAGGTGCAAAACGAACGAGTCGCCCCGCGACGTGGCGTGCTGCGCCGCGCCCTTGCCCGTCCCGCCGCGATTCTGGCGCCCCTGAAGCACCTCGCTCCCACACGCAATTCCGGCAACGGGCAAGCGCAACTGGCGCCTGTTCCTCTGCGCGGTGCATATGTTCTTCGCGGGCCTCGGTGGTGGTTATGCCGTCGCATCGCTGGTGACGATCATCACGTCGTTGTATCAGTATACGCCTCGCGAAGTAAGTATCGTAATACTGACTTTCTGAAGCATAAGATGTTTATTGGATCTGAACTTTTAGACGGGCTACATTCTGACGGCGCTGAGTGGGACAAACATGTTCGTGCTCACCCTGCTGATTCCCGCTCTCGTCCGTGTCCTGCGGCCTGTATATCGGCGGACTGCGTCTCACTCGGCAGCGGATAGCGAAGTCGTGGAGGCGACGGACCGCCTGGACATCCACATCGCGTTTTTGTCCTGGATCATTGAGGCGTCTGCGTATATAATCTTTGGGTTCATGCGCACGCGTGCCACCCAGCTCGCAGGTGCCTTGCTCCCGCTTTTGAAAACTGAACACGAACTCAAAGTACGTGAACAGCCGTCATTCTGATTGGTTTTGGCCCTGGGTACGCGCCGGCCGTGCGCAGCCTGGTTGCCGCATCCGTCGAGCCGCTGAAGCAAGGTGCGCACCGCTGCTGGGTTTTGAACATGTTGGTTAACCGCTTATCTCACCGCAGGCGAGACGCTAGGCGCGATCGAAATGGTCTGGGGCCTCGGGCTTCTCGTATCCCCACTCGTAATGGGTGCTATCCTGTCTGCGTGAGTCTCTAGGCTAGCCGCCGCTACCGCTGAGATTTACCGTGGAATCGCAGAACCATCGCGTCCGTGCCGCAGACAGTGTTTTATGTTCAAGCCGTATGTGCCTCACTCGCAGTTCATGGGCACCGAAAGACTAACGCACCGCGGGTTGATTAAAAGGCTATCGTGACTTCTGCTGCAGGAATTTTGGTGTTCGTCCGGGATGCAGATAGATATCGCAAGTCGGTGTAGATTTTTCAACGAAGCTGTTGAACGCGATTTTTGTATTGATGCAGCTGCGCTGGGATTTCAGGACTCAGTTTAAAATTGAATATTCCTTCGTCCCTTATTCAGTGGCCCCAACTTTTTCGACCAGAATCGACGAACACGATCACTGCTTCAGTTCTGCAACAACATTCCGGTAAAAACAAACTAGTATACACTTGATGCTGATTTGGGGAGATCCATCTACTTTAGTTTGAGGGTGTTCTCGTAGAACGCGAGCTCCCTCTCTAGCGCGTCGATCATATTCTCCTCCTTTCTCCATCCATGTCCCTCGCCGGGATAGAGCTTGTATTCAACGATACCTCCGCGACGTTGGATGCTCTTGTAAATGGCTAACATCGAGTTGATCAAAAACAACTTGGTCCGAGCGAGTGGTCACCTACTTTCAGCCTGTTCCTTGGGTACAACTCTATCGATGTCTCCTTGTAAAATCTGGGTTACATGTTAGCGCGATCCTGCGGGCAGGCGTGGGGCATACCAAGAGTGGCGAGACGATGCTATCGGCGTGGGTGACTGGCGAACGCTCTTTGTAACGTTCGGGAACCACGGGACCCGTTCCGAAGAGGAGTTTGTGCCCATAGCCAGACTCGAACTTGTGCGTATCGTCCATCAGAAGCCGCAGGTCGGATATCCCGTAGCTCGACGTTGCCGCCGCGAACGTCGTCAAATCGGAACCCATGCTCACCGCACCGAGGGCAGTCAATCCACCGGAGGAGTTTCCTCGAATCACGATGCGTTTCGGGTCTACAAGATCATAGGGGGCCTGCGAGATGATTTTGGCGGCTTGGATGCAATCTTCAACGTCGACCACGCCCCATTGACCGGCAAGGCGTTCAATATACTGGCGACCGTATCCCGAGGACCCACCAAAATTGACGTCGAGCCTGTTGAGAGCATCAGAACTTATCAGTTGTCAGAGAAGTTTGGACCGCACCAGGCCCATCCTCGAGAGGTATAGTACTGAGTCATCGCAGAAAATTCATGGCCTGTAAAGTGCGTCGGACCACCATGGGCATATAAAACACATGGAGGTTTTTCGCCAGGAATACTCGTTCCCGAATAATCAGGGTTGGTCGGCGGGTGATAGAGGACATGTACTGGATGCCCGTCGGCTCCGGCTTTGAGCGTGAATGGTTGCGGGAGGGAAATGATGCCTGCAGGGAAGCCAAGACCAGCGGTAGGCTTTGAAAGTGACGAAAATGTCGCTGAAGAATCCGCGCGAACGGTGCAAACCACGAGTTCCGGTGCGGCATCTACACGCTCTGCGATGAATACAATTTTGTCGGGACCAGCGGGTCGAATACTCTGGATACCGACATATGGGTTGTCGATGAGATTGCGGGTCCCGTCCGCCAAATCGATAGAATAGAGCACGGTAGCGTCCATCTTTAATTGCTGAGAACAAACCGCGTTTGCCTCCTTCAATCACTGCGTACGGAGAGCGACCTAAAACCCATGCGGGATCTCCAAAGTCGAGATTGAGGGGTTCGGAGAAGAGCGCAGTCGCCTCCTGGTCATATTTCCAAGGATTTTGGTACCCGGACTTGTCTGACGTGAAAAGAAGAGTGGTGGAGGTCGCCCAGATCGGGTACGAAACACTGTGCGTCGCTTTTTGTCCAGCGATATGAGTGGTAGCGTGTGATTTCGAATTTATTCGCCTCGGCAGTTAGGTCTCCAACGACGATTTCCGCACCCTGCCTGACGTTTGATGAGAAACCACAGCCGCATATTAGAGTGAGACCTACCATGGCATATCTGGAAGGAACCACTGTTGCCAGACAATTCGAGTTCCATCGGGACAGAACTTCGGGGAAGCGTAAAAATCAGCGCCAGATACAAGCGGCGATAGGGTTTGCGATTTCGTGTCTATGATGCAGAGTTTGTTCACAACACTGGCGGGAGACGAACTATCCGAATGATCTTCGACGATAGAGACAATGATATTCGGGTACTTGGGATGAACGTCCAGATCGGCAAATCGAAGGACCTTGCTCTCTGTGGGTTCATGAGCCTGGTTCAGACCTCAGCAAATGAATATGTCTACCTGCAGTTATGGCGCGTGGTTGACTGCCTTCTTCGACACTGACAGAATAGAGTCGACCATCAGAAAAGTTGGAGAAGTAGGCCACTCCTGCGTGAACAATTGCAGGTGCACCTCCGTATTCTTGTACCTGAAGCTATGATTAAATCTGATGAAGCAGTTTGAGGATTAACTTCATACGCCAGTGCGGACATTCCACTCCTTCCCAACAAGATCCCGTCCGGTGCGGGAATCGACGAGAACACAGCGGCCACTCTCTGAGGGCCTGCTCTCGACGTGGTAGATGGCGGATGTGACGGGATCTACGACAACGTCTGTGAGTTTCGTGGACTGGCGGACGAAAATGTTAGGGCAAATACTACGGAAGGTGATTGCTTACGCCCTGTGTGATGTTCTGGGCGGTAATTGGGGACTTCCAAGTTCCATACGGCGCGGCAGCCATTGACGTCGAGATCAGAAGCCTTTCGGCCTCTTTCGGTCGAAACAAAAATTTGCCGATCACTCACTCCTCTCACCGGACTTCGCCCTTCGTTTTGCCAGGGCGCTGCCCGGGGCTGCATTATCGTTCCCTGTAGAAACTGGGTGCGTTTGAGTTTTATTCCTCCCTCTCAGGCTGCTCAGACTTTCTCACAGGAATTTAATGCAAACTACATGCGATGCCTCTGGTCACCGACAGCTAGCAATGCCTTTCAGATATTTGCCAGTAGACCTGCTTCATTTTCCGGCGGAAGAGCAGGATTCTCCAGATTGGCGTCGAGATCAACGTCTTTGCTCAAATTTCCGACGGCCATACGCGTTTCCACGACATCCGCCGCGTTATCGTACACTCATGTCGTCTCCAAGCCCATGTCCCTCGGGGAGGCAGTCGACGCGGTCCCAGAGTCATCGACCTCTCTTCCCAACCTGGCGAAACCCTCCAGGATATCATTCGCGGCCGCGCAGGCCATCCGAATGTGTATCAAGAACGGTGGAATCGCGGATGGATTCTTCGTTCTAAATTCCATCCGTTATGCCGCCTATCGCCAAAAGGCCTCCTCCCTTCCATTCAAAATGCCGGGAATGCTGTACTCGAGGATCGAGTTTGAAGCCGCTGCGTTGCAGTTTGGTCCCCATGTCTCGCAACGTCTCTCTGCGCACGTCTTGCTCCATGGGCTCATCAGGAACAATTTGGCCGAACCTGCGTTTGAGCTTGCGAAGATGCTCATGGCAGAGGGTCTTGTTATCCGTGGCCGAACCATGGAAGGCATCATCGAGGCGCTCGTATACACGAACGTATCACATCACCCGAAAAATCCAACCCTCCGCTTCGTTGCTCCCCATCCCAGCATTCCTCTGCGGCGCGCGCGAGACGTCCTCGTCCTCCGCCCGGCTATAATGGCAGACCAGCGAACGCGTTTCGCTCTGCAGCTCCTGTTCCTCGCGCGTCGGCATCGCCAGCGACGGACAGACAACATGTTCAAGCTACTCATGGCTGCTTCCCTGCTAAATGGGGAGCTCATCATCTTCTCGCTGCTCTTTGGCTGGGCCTGCAGAGACTGGCAGAAGGCCTACTCCATCGCGACTAATTTGGAGGCCATCCCGGAAGATGACGAGCTTCACTCTTCCAGCCAGGTGATGGCTGCCAGGCACCGCTTGGACCATTTGCGTACCGAGGGAATCTTCCCGGGCAGGCATTCCATGGAGAGTGCCTTGACGATCATCGAGACCATTCTCACACGCGACATTGGAACCCCGGAACCCACCCACACTCGGTTGGTGGCCCTGCAGGCCCTCGGTAATCTTGCCGGCCTTCTGGATCGACGAGAGATTCCGTTCCCCGAAATCGAAGCCCTTCTCCGCACCATGTACAAATGTCCTCGCGTGGAAGACGAGATCTGGATAGTCGGCGCGAGTGGCTGTCCAGAACGAATAAAAGCGTACACCTACTTCCACCGCATTCTTCTAAAGCTCATCAGAACCTTGCCGAGTGATCGCCTTTTCCTTCGACATCCACCAGTCGCTCGCGATGCCATCGTCCACAGCCGCCGTTATGATATGCTGCCTCCACTCAAATTAGAGGGTTACAACGGCCTTTTGCATTACGCCCTACGCCACCGACTGTCTCCTGCTCATGGACAAGCGATTCTTTCCCATATGATGAAGAAGCGCTGGGAACCCATCTCGCCAGACATCGTCACCGCTAACATCTTAATTCGTTCGGGGACGGTGATGCGCAGATACGACATTGTCGAAGAGGTGCTGCGATCTATTGGGACCGACGGTACCTACATCTCAGCTATCCCCACAACACCGCTTCCTGGCTCCGCCGATCCTCCCACCGAAACCAACATTGCTTTGGATTCCGTTGAGGCTGTTCAACTCCGAACCGATATTATCGTGAACCGTACGAAATGGGGCAAAAAGCTGGCTGGTATAGGCAGCGAGACGATAGAGGTTCCGCAGTTGCCCTCGGACGTGGATATCTACACTCTCACATCGTACATCGCGTACCTCGCATCCAGGGGTCAACCACAGGCAGTAGAGAAACTCCTTTTCAGCGTCCTCCCCGAGCTCGACTCGACCAAATATCCCACCAATTCAGAGCAGAAAAAGGACCGATATCTAGGACGTGCGGCGCTCGACGCTACCCTTCGCCGTTCGATAACTCTAGGACCCGTTTTCTTCACTGCCGTATTAAACGCATTGTGGAAAGCCGGGAAAGTAGTTCTCGCGGATCGCGTTTGGCAGCTGGCGAAAAAGGCCGAACAGCGTAGCTGGCTGCGCGACCTCGTACCAGAGTGCAAGCCATGGATTCTCGACGCAGCCGCCCACACGATCATGATGAACTGCTATGGTTATCTGGCTCGCCGTCGACTACCCTGGACCCTCACCCTCCCCCGTCACCGGATCTCGCAAAGGACGGCGCGCCATTCCGTTTGGGCCACCTTCCTATATGAGTGCCAAAAGCTGCTAAAACCTTTATCCACAGCGGAAGTGCAAGCGCTGTTGCATCGGTACATGATCACGGCCGCTCTTGGTGTCTTCCGGCGTCTGGTGGGCCTCGCACGCACGCACGAGGAGGTTCCGGAGCTGAGGCGCTGGCTGCCAAAGGAGGACATCCCCAAGCCCGATGCCCGCTTCTTTAACGCCGCCCTCCGCGTTTTCCGCCCGCGGATGCCTCCAATGCGCAAGTCGTGGCACAGACTGCAGCTCCGGAACGCGAAATTCGCTCTCAGCTTCAAGGGTGTTATTCCAGACGCCCCCGGTTGGAACGCCCCGCTGCATGAGGTCGCTGATTGCATGGTACGGATGGGTTATCCCATTCCTTATGGTTTGCGCCATCTGTTCGTCGGTCGGCTGGAAAAGGTCGATCCGCCGCTCCTGCATCGTGCGGACCAGAAACCCTTCGCGTATGGCAAGTACAAATACCACTCTCGTCTTCGCTATCGCCTCCCTACACCCAAGCAAAGAGGGCTACCGGTCCGCCGATCGTACGTCGAGCTGCGCAAGGTCATTGCCGGGCGCCGGTGGCGGAAATTGAGGGAGAAACAAAAAGCAAAGGCAGAAGAGATGAAAAGCGAAAGGACACCCGTGCATCGCGCGTTTCTGGCAGGGCGCTGGACTAAACGGAAACGGAAACAGCAAATAAAGGCAAGGCGGATAAGGATGAGGTTGCGCGCTGGGGCGAATAATGCGTAGAGTAATTAACTTTATCTGTAAAAACAGACAAATTGTACCATTAATCCAACGCTTGGTTCCCGTCAAGGTTGTGGGCGGCGAAAGACCTCTGCGTTTACCGCTTTAGTCGGCGGGCGGGTGGTGTGTAGCCATACTGCGAAAGATCTATGTAGTTCTTGGGTTTCGGCTGCATGTGAGGTGGCTGCGGTCGCCGTGGGGCCCGCTCAACAGCTGGCACCACTTCCACTGGCACTTCCGCGACTGCATCCTCCACTGCTGCAACCGCCTCCTCTCCAACCTCCTCCCCTTCGACCTCCTCTGTAACCGCTGCACCATTCCCTATTCCTTGAAGATATATGGCGGCCATACTCTTCCTCCATTCAACGGGTTTCCATAGCGTGGCGACGCCCTCCATGAGCTCTATCGTATTTTGCACCCTTTCCTTCCTGACTTTCATTGGCGGCGGCGGGGTGTTGGGCTTGGAGGAAAATACGATATCCACCCTCGCGCCCATCTCCAAATACGTCCGCACCCGCGCAATTTTGTGCTCCATGTCGCTCGGCTCCGACCACCACGTCAACTGCACCTCCTTCACGATATTCTTCCGCGCAACCTCGCGCTGTTTTATCTTCTTTTGCTTTTCCCTCGCGAACACATCCTTCTTGTTCACTACCCGGACTATTGGGATCGGGTCCTCCGCGACAAGCTCAACGCACTGCTCCTTGAGCTTGATCGAGGCGAGGAGGTGCGCGAGCGACGTTTTCACGAGGACGTTGTCCTTGACCAGAGAGACCTCCGAGTAGGGAATTTTATCGTTCCGGAGGTTAACACGAGCTTCGTGCCGCTTTTTGCTTTTGAACCGGGCATGGTGGTGTAGGGCGATTGCGTTTTGGCACGGAAGATGAGGTGTGGGACGGCCGGGGTGAAGCAGTGTCCTGGCGGCCAAACGGAAGGCAGAAAAGGTGCTCATCCTGGTTTCGTTGGTGGGCAAGAGATCCAGATATTACAACATGAGCGTACCAGAGAACGCGATGGCTGTGGACGCGTCAGAAAATTTGAAGTGAAGCCGGGAAGAGGGCCGGGAAGGTGGTGCATAGCTCGGACAAATAATGGAAAGAGAAGGATTAAATCAAATTAAAATCGCTAGCCAAGATAATTCGCACAAATTCGCCGACGGCTCCTCAGCTTTAGCGTCAAAACTTGATTGATTTCTGAGGAGTGGATGCAATGCAGAATTATACTGGAGGTATTGTACGGATGTCAGTATGTAATATATAATTGTACTTTTGCGAACAGCTATAACTCTAGTTCTCTTGCTGCCCGGTCTCGTTTCGCAGCAGTTGACTTCAACAGCCATGCAATGTTCTCATACACCACGAATGTCACGCAAGTACCGGGTAGGACCCGGACTAGATTCGTGCCGAGACCGCGATAAAATCCCCGAGCGCCCTCTTGTGTCCACGTTCTTCTAATAGTAGCAGGAATGGTTGGGTAGAGGTGATTGGTCGCGTTGTTCTGCAAATGTCACGTTGGTATGGAGGGCCGGATGGAGGCAAAAGAAAGAGAATACCTGTATTCTGGATCGGACTACCTGGTAAGGATACGTTAGTGCCAAAGCGGCGATTTTGCTCCCGCCGGACATGACTGAGTAGGCCGTGTTTGACTATGTTCACGTTCAGTAACAGATTCAAGACCATACGGATGGGGTGTACCAGTTTATCGACCTCTGTCGTCCATTCTCGACCCGCTAGCGCAAACTGTTTCTTCTTCACTTCGAATCCCCCACCGCTTCAACCGTTCGTACACAACGAACTGAAGGGCTCCATTGCTGACCCCGAATAAGGCGAGGGATGTCCCGCGAAATAGCCCCAATACACCCTCGGAACGGATGATCGAAGAGAAACCGTCTGCGAAAACGTTGAGTTTCAGTTTTTTGTAAAAATATGTGCGGACGGACGGAACACGCCGCGGTAGGCGTTGGGAGAGTCCGGTCGGGTTGTAAACATTCGTACTTTTACAACCCATATTGGATTGGTCAGTATCGCAGTGGCCGCGCCTGTGGCGAGGTTAGACCTGTTGCAGCTGGACCTTCATTTTAAAGTGCGAACTCGCTTGAGCAGAACATAGTAATATCGAGCCAGAAGACAGAGCCGATGGATCGCCATCCGTGGCTCGTTTCTTCAGCATATTGTAACTGGGTCTATAGTTCAAACTGGTTCGACGATGAAGAGCGCGTTCACACTCACAATAGGAAGTAGAGACCCCAACTGGATGCATTCCCAGCGATATTAGGGCCCAGACCACGGTACAAACCCTTCCATCCCTCTTGCCGTTGTATATCCCGGAGAGAGTACCAGATTTGCTTGCCAACTCCGCCGGTCGGACTAGTTGTCGCCACTTGGAATTTGACCTTGAGGAGATCTAGAGGGTTCATGCATAGTACAGCGACGGTGCCTGCACCAATTCCGGCCACAGCATGGTCCTAGCAGACAAACGCGCGATTGGTAAATTGCGATAACTTGAAAGAAACGCGACAGACATAGGCAGGGTTGGAGAAGAAACTGGGGGTCCCCTGAGCCATTCCAGCAACAGCTGGCGTCGGTGCGGCTGGAAAATATTGGCTCCAGTGACGGACGTGACGAAGACTTGGACGCGATCGGCAAGTCCGCGCCACCTGCGCCACCATTTCTTTGTCATCGTCCTCTGTCTCTCTTGCTTCTCGCCACCACCGTCGTCGACACGGGGAACCTCGAAATGGCCTTTGCACCCTGCCCTCCACTCTAATCAACACTTTGACGGATGTCCTCAAGCGAGTCCAGAGCCATCTGTCTTCGCGGCAGGGTTCGCTATGGGGTCGTCGTACCAAGCTTTGTCTCGTCCTCTCTCTCTCGACAGGCCGCGAAATTCTGGGCCTGGGTACAAAATTTCGCCAAAAATACTTGCTATCTCACAAACGCTTGCCCCTCTGTCGGGCCGCCGACTGGCGCAAACGGGTATACGGGACTATATCGCATATTCCCATTTCCCCATCTCTACCGAGAAACAGCCATACGTCGCGGAAGCACTCCTGTGATTATCCTTCTTGACGCCCGCCGCTTGCGCCTTTCCGACAGAAATCCTTCCATAATCAAACAATCCTAGGATTTCGCCTCTGGGTTCTGCGCGAATCTTCGGATACCAAATCCTACATCTGATGCGACAAGGCCATTCGGGACCGTCTCAAGCATTCGCTGACATATTCGTTGACATCCACATCTCCTCCGAAAGCGACCGCTCTCAGGATACTTCTGGGATTACCTGATTGTATCGCGGTTCCAAATCCTTACCTTGTGGCTTATTTCTTTTCTAAATCAGGTTAGGCTGGTTTTCCTGAGTATTTTGTTCCCTCTCCGGTCCGCCTATAGTTTTATTGGTCTGCTGCAGGCTTCGTTGTCTCCCCTCCCGACGCTCTCCCACAAAGGCGGCCGTTCATGTTCCATTCCGAAATGCCCACATCGTTATTTTACGCATGAATACACGCGATACACGCGTCACCATTTATTATTCTTCCAGATGGTGCGCACCATATGGTTCCATGGGCGCATACCCGACGTAACTCACCGACGGACATGCGACGGACATGCGACGACTCACGGAATGAACGCTCGCGATCAAACCCAGGCTCCTCTCGATTGCTGCACATTTTAATGCCAGTTCCTTGTCAGACAGTTGCAGGATTGGAAAGTCGTAACAAGTAAGGCCGTAAGCACAGGCGTGTATTCAAGAATAATTCATGAACAGGGACTTCATGTGGCGAACGATTAAATTGGATCTTCCAAAATCATGTACATCGGGTCTTTTATGCGCTGGTAGCGTTGGCTGCTTTGCCGAGACGGCCAGACGAAAGCAAGCAACATGTCAGCTCCCTGCTGTATAAAAAGCGGCAGCTGGGCGGGAGAGGTCCCAGGCGTCTTCCAGGCTCCTGTGCCGTTACCCGCAAATTGGCACGAATAGAAGAACGGGCGCAATACTGCGACCCTTGAATTCCTGAATCTGTTCATCGAGGAAGTATCTCCGTCTTCAGAATTCTGTTTGCTTTAGACTTGGGTGCCGGTGCTGCGTACGACGTGTGAGAAAAGATTCGCAAGAAGCCATCTTTCGGTACCATTAGAATTTTCCGTAACATAAAATCGGCGAAGGATGAGGATCGCTGCCTCTCTCGCATATCCGCCGATCGCTCGGTATGGGGGGTGAGAAGGATGCGCGAGTCTGGATAAAGGTAAATCCTTATTGACACCCCGAAATGTGGGGACGCACGCGTCATTGACTCCAATAACCCCGCCGCACCCGCCAAATCTATCGTTCGCACACCCGTAGAATACCTCTTTTATTCCCATCTGCCTCAGAGCGGACGCGCACATTATGCAAGGCTCCACGGTAACATACAAGGTGGTCTCGGATAGTGGATAGCCGTCCCTCCCCGGCGGCGTGAGCTTTGGATCCGCTAAGATTTCATCGATAGCTTCCAGTTCTGCGTGTCGCGTGGCCTATGGGCGGCTCAAATCAGTGCCTGGAAGTTTTGTTGAGCTCTTGGCAGGTACATTGCGGAGCTGATTGGTCCGGTTTCTCGCTTTCGCGATTATGATCTTTTTGCGGACAAAAACGCATCCCACTGGAACCTCTCCTGCGGCCAAGGCTTCCTCTGCCTATCCAGAGAGCGTCAGAGAGTCGCAGAGCCGGTTTGCCGCAAGTACCATGGCCATAGCTTCTGACATGAAGACGTCGTGTTCTCCGGTATCGGAGTCCATTTAGATGCAGCTAGATCCCAGGAGCAAGTAACAAGAGATGTGCAAAGGTTTTAAGGTTATGCAAAGGTTAAGTTGTGGCTTGTTGTTTTCCGAGGTCAACGCCGCCGTCGATCATACGTAAGGTCGATCATGATCGTTTGTCACATTTTAACCAGGCTTCGAGTTCACACACCCTGCCTCTCGAAGACTTTTGAATGGTCTAGTCTGCATGAGGACCCCTGTCAATAGCGTTCGAGGCCAGGTCCAGTACCGGACAAAAAATTGGGATTTTGACCCTCAAACCTGGGTCCAAACCGGACAAAAACGGGCGGGGCTGGCCAAAATGCTAGCTTCAAACCGGACAAAATTTTCGAAATTGCGCCTAAGTTTCGGTCAACTTTTTCGGCTCAAATTGCTTCAACTGGCCTGTATTGACGAGGGATTGGAAGGACAGGTTGAGAGCACTGCAAACACGCGCCGCGGGAGAAATTTTGGGATTTTTTAGGCCGTGGGACTCCAAAATTACTCTTTTCGGATGTCTTACGGCAGCCTAGGCTGGGTCTGAACCGGACAAAAATCGCCCAACCCCGCCAAAAAGTGTCCGGACAAAAAATGCCCCGATTCCGGATTTTTGGGACCTAGCCTCAAAAGCTATTGTCAGGGGTCCTTCTGCATGTCACTTCTGTTCTCACAAATGTCTCATATCCATCGGCGCAGATTCCGAGGTTGTTCCGCAGGAATTCGCTACTTTTCTGCCAAACAATTATCCCCAGTCAAATTGTCAGCTGTGGTGGCGAGTAGCCGCGCAGTCCAACCGCTTGCGACAACCCGCCCCCCCTGCCTCCCTTTCCATGATATTCGCCGTGTTTCGATTCTAAATGTCGGTCAAACGGCCATGGGCGGTCCGCTGATCATCAAAAACGCTCGCTCTAACCAGGAACGACTGGACAGCCTTTCTTCCAGCGCGGCCTCCTTCTTGCCATGACTTTGCGATCCCTCCCTCTCATCCTCTGCGCGCTGTCAGCGGTCCACCTAGTCCTTGGTGCAACACGCCCCCGCCTAGGTCTTGCGGGAGCGCATGTCCCCCGACAAATTAATATTCCCAACCCTCCACAATGCGACAGTAGCTGCGATCCTATAAATACCATCGCGCAACAGGTAAATGGACCTGGAGCTCGACTATGCAGATTCTATCGACAGCATGTTCATAGTCTTGCCCTATTACGGAGTGCTGCACGCCATTATTCCAGTCCGGGTATTTCGAGTGCCTGAAATGCGTCGGCATCGCCGATAACGCGACAACGGCGGACTTTGCGTTGGCCCAAACTGACCTCGATGGTGCGCCACTCTCCAGGTCTCGCCGCCTTTTTATTTGGCTCATATGTACGGCACAGATTTTACGATTGCTTGCTCCAAAGAAGGCTTCGCGCTCCCTGAACTCACCCTGCCCGGCCAGAATCCCAACCGCACGTTGGCCACGGCGTCTGGAGTCAGTGGAGTCCCAAGTTCAGCCAAGTCGATCTCGCAAATCACTGTCTCGTCCTTGCCGAGCGGCATCTTGAATTCTAATAGCTTGCCTGCCACATCGACGATATCGCAGAAGACTGTCACCAGTGTTCCCACCCAGTCTTCGCCACCTTCACCTGCAGGACCGACAACCTCTGCCTCCACGACCCCGAACGCAGCGGTGCATCACTTCACGGGACTCGGGATGGCGTTCCTGGGTGTAGTCGTGACTGCAGGCATGATGTTTTAACGAAAAATTAAAGAAAAATGGTTCACTTTGCAGACATAGTACATTTTATAAGACTGTTATTCTGATCTTTACAACGGCTCGATGTTCGGAATCGGCCCGACAGGGACGATACGCGTAGGGTTGACCTGATGAGTGGTCAGGAAACTAACGAGCGAGTTGGGAATAAGGCGCGCACTGAGGGGTGAGACCAATAGTAATGCACTTTAATGTGTTCGAAGTTGGTCGAATCCTTGAAGGCCGAGTTCTTCCAGTACAACTGCTTCATCCAGCTGTTTCATAGCGTCGTGTCAGGCCTCAAAGGGAAGAGAAAACCAAGAAAAACGGACCGATTGATTTCTGGATACCCCGCGCGAATCGTGTTCAAGTTGCACTTGAAGTGCCCCACATAGACGGGGTCAAATCGGATTATTGTGACCCAGAGTCGAATGTCGGCCTCGGATAATTTCCCGCCGACGAGATAGTCCTTGCCCTTGAGAATCTTCTCGGCCTTGTCCAATCCCGAAAACACGAGTTTAACAGCTGACTCGTACGCCTCTTGCGTCGTCGCAAAGCCCGAACGGTATACGCCGTCTGCATAAGTAGATATTCGTCACATTCATGATCGCGTAAAGGGCCGCGAGGACATACTGTTGATCTCTGGATACACCCAGTCGTTAATCGAGTCGATCTCTGCGCGGTCTTTCTCGGGGTAGAGGTCAATGGCAGCCTTGTCCGCGGGCAGCAGGTCGTTGAACGCGGTGTTGAACATGCGGATGATCTCCGACGATTCGTTGTTGACGATCGTGTTGTTGGCCTCATCGCAAATCTCATAAATGACAAGTCACTTTACACGAACGCGAAGACTGACCGTATCCCAGACCATCGGGACCGTGAACCGGCCCTGGTAAGTAGTCTCGTAAACCAGGCTTTATACTGCGGCGACTGACATACCTCGTAGTTGGGGCTGGCGTGCAGATAGAGGTCCCTAACATGTTGCGCGTTGATGATCGGGTCGACCTCTGCGCCAGGGTAAGGATCGGCGGAGGCGAATGGCCAGCCGCTAGTGCCCATCAGGGGTGAAACGACCGTAACAGCTTTAGAGTCTCAGATTATCGGAGCAAGTGAATGGAATTGAAAGCCCTACGGATAAAATCTTCTAAACCCTTCAGCTTCCTCACGATGAGGGCCCTTGTAGCCCATGCTAAGAGGGCGAGTTCAAGACTTTCCTTGAACACAATCCTTTCTACTTACGACAGGCATACGAGACGTAGAGACGGTATCGATCTGCAAGGCCTTTAAGCCATCACACGGAGTCAAGGAATCGCGACATACCTTTCTCCGGCGCAAACTTGCCTCCAGGCTCGATGAAGTTGCGGAAGGAGGACGCCTGTCGATTAAAGGATCCGTCTGTACTAGGTTTCATTTTGGTGATGTCGCTGAGGTGCGTCGTATCTCTGGTAGTGGACATAGTTCGGACCAAGTTGGGCTGGTTTTGTGATCGAAGCTTCACGTGCATTATTAGCGGCCGTAATTGGGTCAGCGAGTGCACAGACACCGAATGAGGCCTCGCGAGCCTCAGGCTTACTGAGAGCATCACTTGCCTGGTAAGCAGGCAGCAGAGTCGCGTCACTTAATGTACGTACACGCGTCGATCCACTTGAATGACCGCGTTTCATCAAAATAATATTCAGAAAAACCAACTCATTAACTTCAAAAGTCCGAAGGTCATGAATGAAATATGTAGGTCGGTAAGAGGTGAGTAAGCGTAATGTCCGTGGTTCAATAAACGAACTGAGGAACTTGCAAACGAGATTCCCATTAGGGGAAGTCGTCTTCGGAAAAACCGATTCTCAACCGATTCTGACTTCGATTCTGGACCGATTCTGTCGCGAGAATCAAACGAGAATCGGGGTCAGCTTTGACCGACCCATATTTCAACCTTGATCCTGTGCCGATTTTTATGTGATTCAAGTTTAATTTAGGCCTCGATTCTTGCTCTAAGTATTCATCTCCTGTGACTCTAGCCAGTGGTTAAATGCATTGGAATTTCGCAGGTGATGAACTGTAGTATCTGACTCCCCACCCAATTGAATCAGTACAGCCATAATTGTGCCAGCAATATCGTCTTGAAGGGCCTGCCAGTATCCCACTGAGGTCTTGAGCAAACAGTTTGAAGATAGTGCTGCAGCAGACGGCTGAGAGGAGGGACGATCCAGACCATGGCGGCAAGGGAATGCAGAGAACGAGCGAAGGGCGGCAGCGAGGAGGAGGAGGCGTGGGACGACAGAGAGAGAAGACATGGAATACTACGTATACACGCTGTGAACTGTTAACGTTGACGGTGAAGGAACGAGAGACGGCCGCAGAGAACATGCGGAGTTGAGAACTGTGCAGTGCGCTCTGAGGCTGAGCTTCAAGTTGCGGCTTGCCGCTTGAAGTTGAGGGAAAGGTGAGAGGAGATGATGGAAGTAGGGAGGGAAGAGTGAAGTCCCTGACTTTTAAACCCGTCGCGACTGAGTTTGAACCTGATCCCGGCCGTTGCCGAATTCGCGATCCACTTCATTCCCACGGTTCAAATTCTATGTTTTGCCTGTTTGCCTCCGCAATGTCTTTCCAACCGTGAAATAGCTCTCCAAAGTATTATGCAGCCAAATTACAAACCCAACCCGTAGTGTTCCTAGTAAGAGCTTTCTACTAGTAGGCCCTACGAATTTGATGTGATGGATGGAAACTATTTATGTAGTCAGATTCAACTGATGCACGACGCATGGACCAATTCGACACAATCAAGCGTGTGAGTCGATTGACTACAGTATTATAATAATGGCAGAATAAATTCGAGCACCCCTATCTCCTCCCTGACTCAATCTGCGCTCGGCAACGCACATTGAAGGGTCATGGCTCAAATTTTTAACGATTCCAGCGTAAAGCTGGCATCCAACACGGCCTCATCCACCGCCGGTTCTATTGTCAACGATTCCAACGCGTAGCTGGCCTCGAGCATGGCCTCTTTCTCCCGCACTATCGCTGCAACACACGAAGTTGTGCCTGTACGACCACACAGAATCCTGTAGAACATACCTCGCAGGGCTGCCCACCCCTCGATGAAATCGTCGTAAATGGCATCGGGTACGTAGCCTCGAAGGACCTGTTGAATGACTTCGATCCGGGACTGTTGCAGCACAAGTAGTAGGTATGAGCGACCGGTGCCGCTGTCGAGGATGGGGTGCAGTGCGATAATTTCGTTGAGGATGCGTTCGGCGTCGGACGTGACGTCGACTAAGGAGAAAGAAACGTGCGCAGTGGTAACATGGGTACGACGTCCAACGGAATGGTACGTATGGAGGGACGGGAGTGGATCAACACACCTTCCCACAAGGCACACTTTGCAGTCCAGCACTCCTCTATTACGATTTTGGGGGCATTAGAATAGAGGAGAGTGGTCCGCAGGCCGTCGTCGTCGAGCCGCGTGCGCATCGCTGCGAGAAGCGTTGTACGGGTGGAAGCGTCGACGACGAAGACGGCCTGGTGCTTTGCGAGAATTTTGTCGAGTCTGCGTTCGGCTTCAGTTGCCATTTTTAATAATGAGGAGGGGGGAGTGAAGCAAGGATGAGCCGCCTTTATATTGCTTTATACATATTCGACAGAGCCCCTATCTGAGACCGATCTGATCCGACTTGCGTCGCCATCACGTTTTTCAACCTTGGCCTCGACTCTCACGGTCGCGCCTCATTGCAGCGCGCCTCCTTTCTTGATTCTTGAATATTCGGACCTTGAACATCTACTATGCCTAATCCTGGCTCTGCCTCCCACAAGCGTCCTTTCCAGGACATAACTGACCGCTTCATTTCCTCTCCCCGGCCCAAACGGAAACCAAAAATCCCTGGCGGCGCGTTGGGCGAGAAGCTGCGGCTCAGAGTGATAGAAACAACCAAGCCCTTTCCCTCGTCGCTCCCACCGTCGTCCCCACCCCTCTATTCGTCCTCTTCCCACGGGTTGCCACTCCTCAACTCAGAGGACGAAGTGGCGCAGGAAGTGCACGATGAGCCGGTGTTTGGACGCGACGACTTTGGCTCCATGCTGCTCTCGGACGAGGATGGCGACGAGGATGCAGAGAACCGCCCGCCCGAGACTCTCTCCGATCCGTTTGGCTTCTTCGCGGTTGAGCGCAAGCTCAAAGCAGAGCGCGAGGTTATCCCGATCGCCGCCCAGCGCGCGTCGCGCCTCACAGACGACAAGGAACGCGACGACGGGCTCGTCATGCCGCCAACGCCTCACAAACCTGCCCTTGGAAAGCGCAGGCTCTCCGCGACTGCCGATGTCCTGAGCCCTGCAGCCACGTCGCTCGGCAGCCCATCGCCCCTCAAAGGTGTAGGGACGCATCATTCGAATGAACAATCGGACATGAATACGAGCTACGAAACTCTACTGCAGGAGAGGGACGTTGACGACGACGGCGACGACGCGCCTCCAAAGAGCAAAAGAGCGCGTCAAAGCTCAGAGACGTCGCTACCGCCGCGAAGGAGCACGAGGGGGCAAAGCAAGCCCACTGCGAAAGAGAAGGAAAAGAAAGCGGTGGCGAAACCGAAGCGCGCTCGGGCGGCCCCAGCCAAGGCCAAGGTCGGCGCCACGGGCAAAGGCAAAGGGAAGAAGAAAGTGGTTGAGGATAACGATTCTGACGACGACCCACAAGAGGCAGGTCTAGTTCCCCACCGCCACGGCATATTGCTGATTATACATACACAGAAATTCGAAGCGGAGCGCCAGGCGCGTCTGGAATACTTTCGGAAATTGGACGACTACAGCTTTGAAAAAGAGAATGTCTACGTGGTCTGACCGACACTTGCTTGGATGTTTGAAGAAACTACGCATTATTGATTGTACGACCAAAAAGATAAATTAGCGAATGCACCCATTTACAACAAGTCATCCCTCTCCGCCTTGGCACACGCGCGGGACACGGAATCCCTCCTGCTTCTCGATCAGTCGGAGGGGGGTGTCGAATTCCACGAACTGCAACGGAATTAGCACCAGGTAAACCAGCGGGGGCCCCTACGCACCTTGCCCTTGCGCGGCACAAACAGACGGTCTTAGTGGCTTTCAATTCCCACAGGTAACCCTATTTGATTCGCAATTTGTTTATTTAAGCTTAAGATTGGGGTACGATTTTTTTTGTTCATTCTAGGTTCTCTGCCGTCGTCGTGCTCATTCTCTTTTCAATGAGGATCTATGGCAAAGGCTCGATGTTAACGACTTGAAGGGAAACTGTTCCGGCTTGCCTCTGAGAGAGTCTCGGAAAAGTAACTCCATGCTCGCTCAGTCGCTGCCGCGACCTGAGTAGGGACTTCTTCGGAATCTGAGATGAACTGATCCCCTGGCTGTTGGCAAATTGAGCACAATCTCTTGTGTCAGAGGGAGTGACACACCACGAGATGTGGCGCGATAAGGATGTCGACCTGGTTTTCTGGCGGGTTATAGAGAATTTCATTGTTTAAGCAATACTCGGCATGCTGAGATGGTTTGAGTTGAAAGCTCCAATCCAATCAGGATTCCGACTCACTTCGATAAGATCTTCTGTTTCATCGTCTGTGAACCATCTACATTCCATTCTCAGTGCTTCTAACGGCTCGGATCCATGGAGGACCTCCGGCTTGATTTGGAACACGAGGAGGGAGATGGGGTCATCAGCCAAGACACTAGGATGGTGCAAAAGTACATGGAGATATGCAGTTCGGGGATCGGTTGTGGTGTAAAAGGCAGGACCACTGGATAGAGTATTCAGACGAGGTGGAGGCTGCACCCCGCGAGCCGAGAAACGGCGAAGCACAGATTGGCGGGTCCCATGGAATAAAACGCGCTTGTGAGAGCCTTCCCCCTCAAGGGGATTGTAACGCTGTGACATATAGCGCTGAATGACAGGGTTCGAGCCCAGTTGAGATGCTATCTTCTGCGATGTGTTCACGCGGTTGGGAGTGTTGTGTGGGGGGGTAGAAAAGACGGACATGAAGAACTCGACTCGCGGTACGTCGCGAAAGAATTTCTCCTCCTCTGGTTTTGGTGGACCCCCACCCCGTTTTCCTCCACCGCCACGCCCTCCCCGACCTCCACCGCCACGCCCTCCCCGACCTGCCACCCTCACTCCCTCCTTCTCTATTGCCAGCACTCCCATCTTCTTTCTCCTTATCCTGGCCGCCTCCAGGCTTCCCGCTGCTTCCTCCTCTCTTAGAAAGAGCCTTCCCTCCCTTTCCCGCGACAGCCCACCCCTCATCGGCATCCGTTGCTTCAACAGTGATCCTGCGCTTTCGAGCAGTCGCGAAGATGTCGGCGGCCAGGGACGCCGCGACGGATCCGTGAGTGGCCACGCAGGCCAAGGAATAGATTTCGCGCTCGAGGCCGTTATAGTATCGGGAGACTTTGGAGATGAACTCCGGCGTGAAAAAATCTTCACAGAAGAGGAGGAAAGGCGCGACTATGGTGGATAATGTCAAAAGTGCACTGTTGAATAAAACAAGTACGAACGCGCGCGGAAGCGGTCCGAAGCGCCAGTTTACGCCATAATGTACTCTTGCGTTGTACTTGCGGGGTCTTCTGCGAGCTTTGATGTCTGGAGCATATCAGATTTCAACACAGAATCTAAGAAAGGTAGAGGCAGGGCGTCGATGGAGGGGGGGGACGAGTGAGCCCGTGGCCGAAGTTGAGGCCGGGAAAGCTTCTTTGGTTTGGACAACTCGAGAGGAGGGCCGAGAAGGGGGGGACTCGGCATTGGGATAGGGCTGGCTTCAACGAGACTGGTATCTAGTCGGAAGATAGGAATATAGGGGCTTACGACTCCATGGCGAAGTCGTGGAGGAAGGGAAGGGGAACGGCGAGGTTGGGAGTCCTGAGGCGACGAGACGAACGGAGGAGATGAGGGTGATATGCAAGAGAGCCAGAGAGGAGGAATTTTGTGATGCTGATGTCACACCCACAGGAAATTTCACGGCCCGAGACGCGGAATATTCGGGAATTGGATAGCTAGGGTGTTTAATAACTGACGCTTGCTTGGATGTTTGAAGAAACTATGCTTTATTGATTGTACGACCAAAGGATAAATTAGCGAATGCACCCATTTACAACAAGCCATCCCTCTCCGCCTTGGCACGCGCCGACGCCTCCAGCTCGGCAAAGTACCCACTCTTCAAACACATGGCCCTGAAGATGCCGTCCTCTTTCTCGATCAGTCGGAGGGGAGTATCGAATTCCACGAGCTGCAACGAAATTAGCCGCAGGTAAACAAGTGGGAGCCCTTGCGCACCTTGCCCTTATCGAGCACGAGGAGTCTATCATAATCGATCACGGTCTTCAGGCGGTGAGCAACTGAGTTATGTGAGTGTTCGTCCAACGCAACCAACCACAAACTACGCACTCGTAAGCAGCAGCGAATCAGTAAACTCTTCGCGGATCGTGTTTTGGATTTTCGCGTCGGTCTGCGGGTGACAATAAGATGTACGATCTCATGAATTACAAGAATAATCATACCTTGAAGTCGACGCTACTCGTGGCTTCGTCCAGCACAACGATCGCGCTGCGGCGCAGAAGCGCACGCGCCATCGCAATGAGCTGCCTCTGGCCCTGCGAGAAGTTGGTTCCGCCCGCAGACACCTGGGTATCGAGCGAAACAGTCGTCTTGGTGTCCACATCTGTGAAGGCAGTGGAGATCGAGTCCGCAGTCTCTTCCCGGTCGATGGCCGCCCTGGAAGCGGGACGGGATGACTCGGGCGATGTCGCAACAGAAGGATTCTCCGACGCGTGGTGGCTGCGACTGATCATCTGCACGCGGTACAAAACGTCCAGGCAGGTGGCATCGCTGTGCTCGTCTTAATGTTCCGTTAGTTGGGGCGTTGTAAATGAGTATGGTGAAACGATACCAAAGGGGTCGAGGTTCTCCCTCAAGGTGCCCGAAAACAGCGTTGCGTCCTGCGGAATAAAGGTCTATTGGAGGGTTAGTTCAAATCGCATCCCCGGCAAAGTCACTGTACCAAGCGCGAGCGGAGATCTGAGATGAACAATTGAATACGGAGTCCTAGATGGAAAGAAAAGCCACCGACCTTCGACCCCAATCTTGGAGATGTCGATTCCTACAATGAAACCGTCAGTCGCTGCCAAAAGTTTTATGACCGCCATTACCGTCGATGAGGAATCTGCCGCTTGAAGGATCTGTGAACCGCAGAATGCTCATAGCTGGAAATTTATACGCAGGTCAGTAATCCCTCTCCGTACAGCGGTGATATAACTGACCAAGAGTACTCTTGCCAGACCCTTTTTCGCCCAATTCGTTAGTATTACGCAATCATTACGAGAAGCTGCACAAACCAGTCCGGCCCAACAGCCCGACACGCTCACCCGCCTTGAGGTTGAAGGAGATGTCTTGCAGGACAGACGGCAAATCCGGAGCATATTTGATGGAGACGTTCTCCGCGACGATCAACGAGTCGTTCTTGGAACTCGATGGCCAGTACGCAGGCGGGCGGTTGGACTCGATCACTGCAGGTGGCTCCTGAGGCAGCGTCAGGTATTCGACAACGCGCTCAACGGAATTCAGATCCAACTCCAGGCCCGTCCAGAATCGGCAAGCCCAGTACACAGATGTCGTGAAGTTGAGCGCAGATGTGATAGCGAGACCCGCAAGACCAGCGTTGTCAACCAGGACGTAGATGGAGAACAGGGAGGTGAAGAAAACGGCCAAGCTTCCCAAGAAGTCAAAGTTCAACAGGAGCCAGCGGTTGGTCATCCAGAACGTGTACCTGAACGATTATTTAGTGCGCGAAGGCATGCATAGGCACTGGAACAAGACTCACCACATCTTTGTCGTCAGGTTTATCCGTGTATGGAGGTTGTCTAAAAATCTGCGCTCTTGGCAAAATGCTGAAGAAAAAGAAGAAAAGAAAAGAGAAAATCAGAAAATTCCTACAACATCCAAGGTCTCATACCTCTGACGGTGACGATGCCTTGAAGGAGCTCGCCAAAGTCACTGAAGATGGGAGACCGAGAATTTGACTCCATGCGGCGAAGATCACGGCCAGTGTTGAGGTATCCGACGGCGTAAGTGTAGTAGAAGAAGCCAATGACCGATGCGCTTTTCCAAGGAAATGAGTCAACAGCGGTAGCCACAGCTGAGGGACTCACGGAATCAGGAACAAGGGGAACACGATGCTAGATTTGTCGGTGAGAGGTGGATCATTCAGCAGTATTTAAAAACTCACGTTACAGTCAATAGCGAAGCAATAAATCCAGCTAAGGACGAATTGACTTGCTGGAGGAGAACCAGCCAGCGACTGAGTCTATAGTCTCAATGTCTTTCCCGAATCGATTGAGCATTCTCCCTATCAGTTTACGTAAGCAAGGAGTCGTTTCCAGGCGTACGGACTTACCCTGCGGCGTCGTGTCATGGAAGCTGGAGGGAGATCAATATCACTGAGGGGGACAATGACGAAAAGAGCGGACCGGAATGTAGCCCGCACAACGGAAACGAGGAGCGCTCTGTAGTTGCAGATTAGTTGGTAAAGAATCGGCGAGATGGAAGATACATACTTAAAGAGGGACCTCGATGCTCTCAGGGCTCCGGTCATCTGCGCGGCAGCGGAGGACACGCCGACGAAGGCGGAAGTCAACCCAATGGCGGCATAAATCCCGACATAAAACAGAGGACGTTCCGTGGCGCTCGGCCAGTTTATGTTCAAGAATCCAGTGGTCGAAGGGTGCAATTCGAAGGTAGAAAATCGAGAAAGGTGCCCATCCATCGGAATCTCGTGCTCTCCCATGAACGACCGGTAGCTAGCGTATAATCCCGATACATTGTGACCATCTCTGTACGCCTCGCCCCAAGTCTACACGAAGAATCAATACCGAGAAGGAGTCAGAACTGCAAGGACCCACTTTGATCCATAACTGCGAGGAAGAATAAGCAGTGGCGGGGAAGGGGTAGAAAAATAAAGGCGAACCTTTTCCCCAACGCTCAAAAATTGTTGTAGGAACACGACGAAGGCCAGGAAGCACCAAACCGTGTAGGAAGATGCTTTGAGATAACTTTTATAAATCTTCCACTTCACCCCTCCCTCTTCGCGATGCTCGTCCTTGACCAGCTTGCGCGGCTTCTTGGTCTCCTCCGTCGCCTCGGCGTCCGCATCAATAGTGGTCGCCTCAGTAGCCGCAGCGAGCTCCTCCTTCGTGACCTCGACAGCAGCGTCATGGGTGATATCCTCGAGGAATACCTTGGGCGCGCAGCTCCTTAACGGTACCATGCGTGTCTATGCGACCGTCCAGCATCCGCACCACATAATGAGCGCCAGGGAGGAACAAGTTCAACGTGATGCGTGACGAGTACTGACTGTCCGATTCGCCAACAAGGGCCCGCGAAGACAGCGTTCGTACAGCGTTCGAGACGTATGGGAATCCTGAACATCATAATTAGCTTGTTTAATTCTAAATTCCATCGAGGGTAGGCGTACCACTGCGCTCAAGCGGGTCATCAAGCAAAACATACTTGGTTTTGGCGTACACCGCTCTGGCAAGGGCCACTCTGTTTTGAAGGGTCGGTGCTTCATATTCCGAACAGATAAAAACGAGCCCGTACCTAGCCTTCTGTCCGCCTGACAAGGATACTCCCTTTTCTCCTATTTCAGTGGAATCACCGTCCTCTAACATGTCTAAATCCGGTCCCAGCGCACAACATTCGATGACCTCGTTGTATCTGGCCTCGTCGAGCGGATACCCAAATAGAATGTTGTCCTTGATCGACTGCGTGGGAATAATGAGATAGTCGTTGATGAAGCTTTGGATTCAAGTCTACCTGGTGCCGGAGCCAGGGCGACTGTGCAGCATAGGAGATTGTATGCATGTTTCCGTGCGGGTCGATTTTACTGGAGTTCTTTGCCATAAGGATACGACCACCCAAGGTAGTCATTTCGCCGAGAACAGCCAGCTTGATTTCAGTCAGCAGGTTGATACCACTTTGAGGAAAGTGGACTTACGAGCAACGCTGTTTTGCCGCTAGATACGCCATAAGCCAGGGTTGAGCACGAAGAAGGGAAATTGCACACCTTGCTGTGGGCCCAGTCACAACCGTGAGCTCACCCTCAGGAAATATGAGGGACAGATCTTTCAGCTCAAACTTATGGTCCGTAATAGTGGCGGCTTCACTCTCGGTAGTAACAATGGAGTCGGCATCCGAGGCGGCAGCCTTTTTCCCGTTCTTGTCCTTGTCGTCTTTAGCGTCGGGCGCCACCTCGACTTCGTTCCACTTGAACGACGCGTTTTCAAATCCCAGTCGGTCATCCTCCGACTCGGCAGACGTAGGGCCGGAACGGTCCTTTTTGAGAGTGGAGACTTGCTCAGAGACCTCTGCCTCCTGCAGGTAGACTGCGATGCGATTAAGAGAAACCCGGGTCTGGCGAAGACCAGCTTATAAGAGACGGAGGAGACGAGGGTGTCATACTTACTTGGAGGATTTGAACGATGAAGTTAGGAATCACTGTAGAACGGGGTCAGTAGCTAGTTGAATGGATTTCAAGAGGGTTTACCGTTGAGCGGTTGGCTGGTGGTGGAAGCAGGGTCAGACACCATCCATGAAAGTAAAACAATAAAAAGCACCGAATCATGCCAAAGAGCGAAATTGCCTATGGACAGTCAGTCAGAAGTTGGATAGGGCGGATAAGTGCCGAAAATACCGTGAAGGCCGTGCTAATAGTAAGCTCGTTGCCTGACATCACGTATACCCAGAATGAGATGACCGAAATCAAAATGGGTGCCGTGACCCAGAGACTGAGTTGTGAGGTGAGATCAAGAAAGAGCTCGTAAAAATCAAAGAATACCAGTAGAAGAAGACATAATTGATGCGAGCTAGGAAGAAAGTCAGACACCAGTGCAAATCGAGTGAATCACGATTACCTTTAACCATCCAATTGATCTCGTTCTTCCGCGCTTCGAGGGCCCGATCAATCCAGCGTTGCTCCCAAGCGAAAAACTTGATAAACTTGACCGCGCTGATCAGCTCATTCAGCACCCCCATGCGCGCGTCCTTCGCCTTTAGGACGCCTTTCTGGATACGGATGCTGCGCCTCGAGATATAGCTGTTCAACGGCCATCCAAGGATAAGCACGACGAATCCAGCAAAGGCAGACAGTCCGAGTATTTGATACAAGAAGATCGAGCCGATGATGATTTCCATGGGTGCCCCTGTGTAAACATTAGTGAGACTCAGTAAGACGAGGGAACCCCACTTAACATATAAAAAGTAAAGACCGCTGGTCTGCATGGCCACCCTGTTACGATTTTACGAATTAGAACACTACCTATGCCACATACATAGCTGAGGTACCTGTTCGCGTCACCCGACATAAGATTGACGATTTTCCCGGTGTCTGCTGCTCCCGCCTTCGGGTCATCGGCTTTCTCAGCAGTTTTCTTGTCCGCTTTGGCTTTGGCCTTTTGGTCTGCCTTTGAAAGTACGGCGGGGGGCGTACCGGAGGCAGCCTTTTTGTCAGCAGCCCTTTTGTCCGTCGCTTCTTTGGCTTTTTCCTTGTCGATTACGCCACTGAAGTCTTTCCTTTTGAGGGCCTTGGGCGTTGCGTGAGACTGAGAGTCGGGAGAAGACGCAACAAAAAGTACCTTGTCATAAATGGCGGCCATGAGCTCCGAGCGCATTCGAGTTGCGGCGCGGCGACCAAGCCACAGATGCTGTACGTCGCACTGAGCCTGCGCGAAAGGTCAATTTATGGTTAGGACAGGGAGCGCGTCGACGCGAACCTTGGCGACAGAGCAAAGGAACATAAGGACAGCGTAAATGTACGCTTTGCTCTTGTCCTTTTCGCTCTCGTTTTTCGAGTCAACTGCATCCAAGATACGCCTGCGAGGGAGTGAGAACTCGGGTAGAAAATGCAACCAAGAACCAAGAACTCACTTGAGGAAGAACGGTCCGGCGTAGTTGAACATAACGCTGAGAAGGGTCAACACGAAATCCCCGCTGGAGGAAGATGAGCGGGGAGAGTATTGCGGATCGGAAGAGAGGGTTACATGAGGTCGAACGAATTGGCAGCCCAGAGTTTTGCCAAGAGGCTCACTTGCCTATGTCAGGGTAAGTTGCGAGTAGTCATGGATGAGAAGGGGTGACGCACGGGAGAGAACTAAATTTGATGAATATGGGTCGGGATTGAATGTTCGGCGTCAAATCCCAAATGTCTTTCTCGTTTAGGGTTGTGTTGCGACCGCGCTGGACGAGAGGGTAAACCCATCTAAACTTTTCGCAAGTCAGGCAACCGCCGAAAGGAGGATACAAAAGCGCTCACAGAAATCCAACCCCAAAGAGACGTGTAGTCTTCGGGAGAAACACTGCTTCCCTAGAGAGAAATAAGAGAACAGTAGAGACAAAGCCGGATGCAGCGCACAATGTCCGCCTTGTTAACCAGATGCTGAGGGCAATGCCAGGGGCATGCCCATAATAACCGTTACCAATCCGACGAGGACGGCCAGGTTCAGTGACAAGCCCAGGAGAACCGAAGTGCCTGGCAAAGGTGTGCCCCATGCAGTGTGCTGGAAAAGGTATCCGCCGAGTTGAAGAACTCCACCGCCAATAAGCGCCAGATAAATGGCAAACATATCGTAGGGAGGAGTTGCCGTGGGCCGCGCAATGGGTCGAACGGCGGTATAGAGCCATGGTAAGGCCACAAGGAACCGTTGAATGGCATCCCACGAAGGATGGCCGGTAATGAGGGCGAACGAACCGCCTGCGAGCCATGCCAGGCACTGGAGCAACCCAATGAACACGAACACGACCGTCCGCCACAGTGGTATGGTGTTGTCCACCTCCAACGCCGCCGCTGCCTCCGGGACGTTCTGCTCGTCTGCCAACATGAGTCCCTCCGCTTCATGCAAGGGACATGTACCGCGTAAACGGACTCTTGACCGCGTCCACGAGTTTTCGGACTGGTTTTGGAAGGGGTAGCTGCACAAACGACAGACATATGACCACAACTAGTATGCTAGGCGCCAGGGCGGCCCAGGAGCCGCGAACACACGGATTGGAAAGGTCCAAGTAGTCGGCATCGTCGCACAACTTCATGGTTATGAAGGATAAGGATATTTCTCTTCAGTTCGCTTCCTCTTGCTTGAAGTTGGTGGTCGGGAATGAAGAGTCACTTGCAATCTCACTCACTAAGATGCAAGTGTATTTTTGGACTGATACACGCGCTGATCAAAACAACCCGCAAGATACCGCCCGGTGCCGCGCGGCAAAGAATTGAAATTCCTGGTACCATATACCAGGTCTGGAACACGAATAGCCATCACGCCCGGCATTGCTCGGCCATGACATGTGAAATTCGGCATCGTGGCGGCATCGTAAATAAAGTCGAAACTATAATCTATAAATCCGGATATGGGTAAAGTTTTCAAAAACTCGTGGAAAAAAAAACCCGAACTGGATAAATGGTTAGGGGTAGGCTGAAATCTCGATTCTCACGAGGCGAGACTGAGGCGAGTAGGCCGAGGAACGAGGCCGCACGACACTCGCGAGCCACGAAAAAAAGGTATGGATGTTTGCATATGGTCTGGGAAGAGGTACCAGGGATGCCCGGAGGGCCTTGATATATTGAATTGAATCAAATTATTGAAACGGCAGGCCAGGACGTGGTTAAAGGTACGTGTTAGATAGGCTTAGATGGCTCCGCTAACCAATTCTCTCTCTCCGAGCGTCGAGCTCTCTCAAGAAAGAAAATGTCACGCCAGAAAAAAAAAAAGTTCGGTTTGGAGATACAAGTACAAGAGGGATAGATAAATAGACCATTGATAAACACAACGTCTCCGTAGTAAGAGATCCATGTAGATAGCGTAAGATACAATCTAGAGTAGGTAGTAGTAAATTCAGCAGACAGCAACAGCACGAGAGGCAAGAAAAGTAAGAACACTGAGCAGAACACAGCAGCAAAACCAGTAAAACGCAGACCGCACAGAAGACGGCGCAGTCATCCCCCGCCGCCCGTCGTACGCCGCCTTCGCGTCGTGCGCTTCGGCGGGGGTTCCGTCGCTGCGGTGGGCGTATCCGTCGCGCCCGCCTTGCGCTTCAGCGGCGCGCTGGCCATCGCGGGCGTGTTGAGATTGCTCCCGACGCCCGTGCTCGCCGTGCTCGTGCTTGGCGTCGAGGCGGTCCCCTTGCCGGGGATCGTCTTGTGCTGCTTCTGCGGCGAGTTGTGCGCGGACGGTGGCGCGTTTTGCGGGGAGCTCATGGAGGAGGAGGGGCCTTGGCCCTGCCCCGATCCCGGGTTTGACGGCCCTGCAGGCGGGATTCGTCACGGACGGGGGCGCGGAGGAGTACAGCGTGTTGCCCTGCGCGGAGGGCATGCTCGAGCCTTGGAAGTAGGGGTTCGTGCCGAAGCCGTTCATCATGGTGAGCCCTGGCTGCTCCTCGCGTATTTTGTCGGCGAACGATTTCAGTGCGGCTGAGGGGCCGAGGTGTTAAGACAGCTTAGAGGGGGAAGGGAAGAACACACTTAGCGGCCCTACATCCTGATCCTTCGCAAATGATATCAGCTCCGCCATCTGCCCCACGCTCTCCGCCAACTTCAACACAACAATCAGTCTCTGTACCTTGACTCGGAAAAGTATACACTGACCTCGAGGCATCTCATCGTCGCCTGCGGAATACCAAAAGCATTAACCGGCTCGCCTGGTATCGACCCATTCTCAATGAGCAATCTCGGCTCCTCCCACTTCTTATCATCATCCCCAGCCGCTGCCGCTGCCCCATTCATCGTCTGCGCACTCTCCTCTGCCTTCCTCGGTCCCGCAATCGCCTCAAGCGCAATATACTTATCATGCGAGTGCGCGTCAAACTCAAAGTCGTCAAACTTGAGCACATAGGGCGGCGCGCCGCCGCCGTTTTGCTGCGCAGCACCAGCTTGTTGCGGCCCCGGCGAACAGATGACGAGGTGCACGGTCAGAGGCCCGCGCAGAGTGACGATATGCCCGTTGTTGTAGCGGCATGTCCAAACCGCGGTGACACATTCGACAATCGCGTGCCCCGGCATGGACAGCCGCTCCCGCGCGCCGTCGAGCGTGAATGACATGGATTTGACACCCGACTGCGTCGTTACGAGAAAAAACCGCGGGAGGATGGGTACACCGATTTCTACAAAGTTTTGAGCTAGTTTGAGTTTACTTATGTCAATGATGCGAGCAGACGACGAACCGAAGGGCTTTGCCTCATTTTTCAAGCTATCTCGCCACAGCGTCAGCTTCATGATCGCCTTGGGCGTGAAGTACTTCTCGTATAAGGTTATCCCAGTACGAGAGATTCAATTTTTGACTCTTTAAAGACGACACCGAAAATCGTCAGTAACGCAAAACGTAAAATAAACGCGCAACACACGCACCTGCACCTGCGGTGTATCTGAGCCCAGCAGTCCGCTGAATTGCATCACGCGGAGGAGCCCCTGCCCGTACCCGATCGCAAATGTTTGCGCGGTCATCGCGGGTGGTCGCGGGATCGCGTGGTTCGCGGCAGCAGCAAGTAGCGCATTCCCATCAGGCGGCGAGGCTGATGCGGACACAAGGGTGCCGTCCGAGCCCGTTGGAGGAGGCGGCACGGGCCCAGAGAGTTGCGGTTGCGAGCCGGGAGGCGGCCGCGGCGCTATAGGCTGCTGATGTGGGCCACCAGAGCTCTGCGGGCGGAGGTTTGGGTTTTGGTTTGGGTTGGGCTGTGAGGACGGCTGTTGTGGCGGTATTCGGCCGGGCGGTAAAAGTCCGGGATTATTGGGAAGCTGTTGGGAGGGACGAGGACCAGGTGTATGCGAGGGCCCTGCGCCAGAGAGAGGCCGCCCAGGTGGTTGAGGCTGGGGCTGCGATTGGGGTCGTGGGGGATGCGAGTGAGTCGGATCAGAATGGTGCGGGGAGTGGTGTTGCGGGGGCTGCCCCGGCGGCGAGTGTGCATGCTGGGGCTGCATGGACGGATGCTGGTTGTTGTGAGAGAGTGGGCGTTGTGGCGCTATGAACGGATAGCCGCCATTCTCCGCGCCACCACCGCCATGCTGCTGCAGCAGTTGTTGGGCGGGCGTTGGCGGGAAAGCGGCGGTTCGCGGGGTGCCCACTGACGGCGGGAAGGAGTCGGACATATTAAGCGGGGGAGTAGGGGAGGTGCCGAAAGGGAATTGGCCATTGCCCATCGGCCGTTGTGGGTACTGGTTTGGGAAGAACATCTCGTCCGACATATGCGCGCGACCCATTGGAGGCTGAGAGGGGCCGGACTGCATGCTCATGACAGGAGTGCGCGCGCGGGGGGAGTTGGATTGGGGCGGGGGAACGATCTGATTTTGAAAGCCATTGGGCGGCATTCCGCCAGGATGGGGAGGCTGACCGAGCGACGCGGGCTGCGACAGACTGTGCATGAGCTGGCCGCTAGCAGACGCCGATCGTGCGAGAGCCGCGTTCTGTGCGTTGCTTGGCTGGCGGTTCATCATGGCGAGTTCCATTTCCCGTTGCTGCTGCTGCTGGTGCTGGTGCTGCTGCTGTCGGGCATGCTGCATCTGCTGTATCTGCTGGTGTTGCTGGCGCTGAAGTTGCTGCTGCTGCATCATCTGCCCGCTGAGCCCCAGACCAGGATTAAGCGACGGATTTGATGCGACGCGCCGAACCATCCCGCTCGGGGCGGGCATCATGTTCGGGGAAAAGGCCATGCCACCCTGCATCTGGGGATTGTGGGTGAGCCCGCCCATGGGCATGCCTGGGGGAAGACCGGCTGGATTCATGGGGAGACGGGCGCCGGGACGCATGCTCATTGTGCGGGGCATCATAGGGTTGTGTCCTGGGGGAAAACGCATATCTGGGGCGCCCTGGAGCATGCCCATGGGGGGGTTGGCGCCATTTGGGCCGGGATTGAGACCCATGTGGTGGGGCGGGCCCGCTTGCTGGGGCTGCATGAAGGCGGGGTTGTTGAGGCCGATCATGCTGGGAGCCGAGGCCTGGCGCAGCATAGGATTCATGTAGGAGTGGTCGAGGTCGGAAGCAGCAAACTCTTGGGCGTCGGTGTGGGGGTACGCTGACATGCATTCACTGGCCTAGCGAGAAAAGCCGAGACTGCGGGCCCAGCAGCAGGAATCCAGTACACCAGCGGCAGCCTAGGCTTGCAGACGACGGGGTCTTGCTCAGCGTCCAAGGCAGCGTGGGGGCGCTGGGGTACAGCCAACTCGCGGTTTGCCCGATCGACTCTCCCACGTGTTGTCGTCTATCTAAACCCCATGGTCAGAAAACTAAAGTACCACGAACAAAAGCTCCTCAAGAAAGTCGACTTTCTCAATGTATTCCTCGCTGTTCCCCTCGTTTCTGTCTACCGTTTGACTCCATTTTTGCCAGTGGAAACAAGATGCGAATCTCCGCGAAATAAAAGTTATGCGACGGTACCACATCCAGGACCGCGAAGACTACCACAAGTACAATAAACTCTGTGGTTCCCTGCGCTCGTTCGCCCACCGCGTCTCCATGCTTCCCGCGCAAGACCCCGTTCGCAGCAGAATGGAGGGCCAATTGCTCTCAAAGCTCTACGACATGGGCGTCCTTAACACTGATGCAAAGCTCAGCGACGTCGACAACAAGCTCACTGTCGCTGCCTTTTGTCGCCGCCGCCTGGCCGTGTTCATGTGCATGTCGAAAATGTCCGAAACCGTTAGCGCAGTGAGTTTTCTTTTCTTTGATCCAGGGTCTTTGACCTGTCTCGGATGAAATACTTCTTTGATCCACTCTTTCATCTGTCATGAAAGTCCCTTTGACGGTCTTTCATCTCGTCCATTCACTCACCGACCCCGCAGGCTGTGAAATTTATCGAGCAAGGGCACGTCCGCGTCGGCCCCGACACCGTTACTGACCCCGCGTATCTCGTGACGAGGTGCGCGCTACGTTTAGTTTTTTTCCCTTACCTTTTCTTCCTTCGTTCCTTTTCCCTTCTTGCTTCGTTTCCTTACCTTTTTACCGTACTCAACCCAGTCCCGCACAGACACATGGAAGACTTTGTCACCTGGGTCGACACTTCCAAGCTCAAGCGCACGATTATGAAGTATAACGACGAGGTGCGGCTCTTCTCCTTCTTCCTCTTTTCTCCCCCTTGTTTCTGCCCAAAGACTGATTCGCGTTGCAGCTGGACGACTTTGATCTGCTCTAGGATTCGGCTTCGGGATCAGGCGCGCAGGTGTAGATGCACGCTCACGGCGACTTCGCGTTGACTAAAAGTACTGTATTTGTACTGCCTATTAATTTGGCTTCCGCCGGATACCATGCTACATGTATACCTCGCCGTCCAGGCTCTGCTACCATAGACTATTATTTTGGTGGGCGGGATTTCGAGCTATATACCGATTTCCTCGCACTGGGGGTGGCTGTTACCCATGTACACCTTTCTTTGTACCGCGGAAACCCGCCGTGCAGCTGCATGTCGAAATCGTTAGTGATTCGAGGGTGGGAATGTTCATGCACGGTTCTTCGGGGGGTTTTTTTTTCGTTTTGTTGTAACCCAAAACTTCAAAAATAGAGAACGAGGAAAAGAAGAATTATTTCCCGCGTCTGGCATGAAACCTTCGACAGCACCGCTCAGTAGAACGTCGGTGGAATGTTGAACCGTGCGAAAAGTTCAGGCCAAGCGCGGTCAGGTGAGCCGACGCGACTCGCTTACACGGTCGAAAACACAGCCTCGAAGTTCGCCAGAATGAATTCGGCACGCCGGAACCGAATTCAAACTCAGCCGCGGGTTTAAAGTCAGCCACTTGCCTTCCGTCAGCCACCCATTGCTCTTTCTTCTCTACTTCCATCATCTCTCCAATCCTCAACTCTTCGCAAGCCCTCAACGTTCAACTTCAAGGTCAGAACCGTCAAGGCCTCCAAGGACGTTACTCTTGACCCGGTATGTTCGCTCCGCCGTCGCTCATTTCCGCCATCGACGTTAACGTTCTGGCTCAATCTTGCTCAGCGTATTTACAATCCATGTCTCCTCCCCTGTCCTCCTACGCGTCCTCCTCCTTGCTGCCGCTCCCTTCCTTCGCCACCGCCGTCTCCTCTTTCACCATCCTCAACTCGTCGTCTCGCCCAGTGTCAAGTACGTCGACCCTGTCCCGCCTGCGAGCTCGCTCAACACCTCGCTGCTCAAGCCTCCCTACTCAAGAACCTCAAGCCGCCGAGCTCGTCGTCGACCTCAAGCTGTCGCCGCCATCAACGTCTTCAAGACCATTCACTCAAGACCTCAGTCGCCCTCGACCCTCAAGACCTCAGCCTACCTTAGCCGTCGCCGTCGCTGTCGTCAACATCTTCAAGACCGTTCGTTCAAGACCTCAGTGGGACACTGACCGTCAAGCCCTCAAGACCTCAAACTCGCTGTTCAAGATCCTCAGCCCGTCGAGCTCGCTCTTCGTCGTCATCGTCGTCGCCGCCGCCGTCAATCTTCAAGGTCATCAAGAGGCTCGCTCAAGATTTAGAGTCAAGACCTCAGTGGGATACTGTCGAGTTGCCCAAGTCCGCAAGGCCTCACGTTTCACCAAGCTCTCGCGTTCCTCAAGACGATCAAGCCCCAGTCGTCAAATCCCTCAAGTTTCAAGCCCTCAAAATTCTTCAAGACCTCGGTGGGAAACCGCTCAAGAATATCAAGGCGACAAGACGTCGAGCCTTAAGTTCTCGAGTTCCTCAAGCCGTCACCTGGTTGAAGACCTCAGTGGGAGACTGGTCAAGATTCAAGTCGCCGCAAGACCTCAAGATTCAATAACTCAATGGGACACTGCTCAAGATATCGCAAGACCTCAAGATTCAAGGCGCCGCAAGACCTCGGTGGGAAACTGCTCAAGACTCAAGACGCCGCAAGACCTCAGTGGGACACTGCTCAAGAGTCAAGACCCAAGACGCCAAGACCTCAGTGGGAAACTGCTCAAGATGTTGCAAGACCTCAAGATTCAAGACGCTAAAACCTCAGTGGGAAACTGCTCAAGACTCAAGACGCCGCAAGACCTCAGTGGGACACTGCTCAAGAGCTCTTCGGCAACGTGTTCCAAGTTGAGGTTTGTCCCAGGTAAGCGTTTCCTCCCCGGGGGCGGGTGCGAGATATGTCTCCATCCTCGTGCTCCCTTGTCGTGGGCCCCGGGCTTAGTACGCGCGCATTTGGCTTCATCCACCATTTGCGCGCGGAAGCCAAATGCACGTTAAAATTCCACTTGCGGTCTCTTTCTCTCTTTTCCCTTGTTCTCCCAATTTTAACGCGATAGGGGCTATTTGATCTCATCACCTAACTTTGATTCACTGCAAATCTCGAAACGTAATTTGGCTCTTGTCTTTCTTGTTTTGTTGTCGTGTTCACTGTTATCCTCTTCGACCAGGTTCGGCCAGGTCGTACCACAAGCTCTCTTCAAGTTGGCTGCAAGTGCCATTAAACTGATTCTGCGCATGCCAGCTTTTTCCTTCTTCGAGGGTCTTCAAGCGTCTGACTTGTCCTGAAACTCCGAGCGTCCTACTTGCTCACTAGGGAGTGTTTCTCGCTCTTCGCGACGAATTTCTGCTCTCGAGTGCGGTCCCGACTTTACCCTCCACCTTGCAATATAACCCTCGTCCTGCCTGATGTTTCTCTGGCGTTCTGGCATTCTGTCTGCTGCGCGCAGCTACCCGCCCAAGAATTACATGACGTTATACTTTTTTCACGTGTTTCTCTCTCCCGCACTTGCTCGACTGAGGCCGGACAAGAAGCTCGAGCGATTTGAGTGACACGATACTGAAAGAGAATACATCCGAGAGACGCGTTTATACACCCGAGGGAATATATTTCTTGTATTTCGTACGCGTGAGCAACTTTTGATGGTAGTCACACCGAGGGCGCGGAAGCTTTGTACCTGTACCACGATCCTAATTTTCTTGTTTTCCTTCCTTGTCATCTGCACGCCCCATAGAGCCAGTGGAGGTTGTATACCATGGCCGAGGCAGGCGACGGCAATATCAAGGTCGTGGTGCGATGCAGGCCCCTGAACTCGAGAGGTGTGTGCGCTGCGATGATCTCTTTCTAATTCCTCAAAATTCGCAGAGCTTGCCCGTGGGGCCACGCCCCTCATTCGTATGGACGGAAACCAGACGCTTATTGACCCACCCGAGGCCGGTACCGCCCAGGATTCAAAGCGCGCGACTGAGCGAAAGACAATTGCGTTCAGTTTCGACAAGAGTTACTGGTCGGCGGGGCCCCGCGATGAGCCACGGTACTGTTCTCAGGAGACTTTGTACAACGACTTGGGCAAGGAGCTGCTCGACCACTCCTTCAACGGCTTCAATGCGTGCATCTTGGCTTGTGAGTGCTGTGCTATTCTGAATCTGCTAAATGCTTACTTCGGTGGCAGATGGACAAACTGGTACGCGTTATTTCAGCTTAACGAGCCTCATGTGTTGACTAGTGAGCCGCTGCAGGATCCGGCAAGTCTTACAGGTGTGTGTACTTTTTGTCTTTCCGTGCCACAGCGCTAATTGGCTTGCAGTATGATGGGCTACGGCGCCGACAAGGGCATCATTCCCCTGACATGTTCCGAGCTCTTTGTGCGCGTCGAGGACAAGAAGTCCAAAGACGTGAATCTCAATTTCACCGTCGAGGTGTCTTACATCGAGATCTACAACGAGAAAGTGCGCGACCTGCTCAACCCCAAGAACACGGGCAATCTGCGTGTGCGCGAGCACCCGAGTCTCGGCCCGTATGTGGAGGATCTCTCCAAGCTCGTCGTCAACAGCTACGAGGAGATGATGACTCTTATGGACGAGGGGAACAAGGCCCGTACCGTCGCCGCGACCGCCATGAACGAAACGTCGTCCCGTTCGCACGCCGTGTTCACCGTCCTGCTCACCATGAAACGCCACGACGTCGACACGAACATGGACACAGAGAAGGTGTCGCGGATTAGGTTCGTGTCGGTCTCGAACGCGCCGTTCGCCGTTGACCACGCTGCTACAGTCTCGTTGATCTCGCCGGGTCCGAACGAGCCAACTCTACTGGCGCGACAGGCCAACGATTGAAAGAGGGCGCGAACATCAACAAATCGCTCACAACCCTCGGCAAGGTCATCTCAGCCCTCGCCGTCGCCAGTCAAGCCGACACCGGTAAGAAGGGCAAGAAGGGCAAGGCGGAGGAGTTCGTGCCGTATCGCGACTCGGTCCTCACCTGGCTGCTCAAGGACAGTATTGGGGGTAACTCCAAGACCGCGATGATCGCCGCTATCTCGCCAGCCGACTACGAAGAGACGCTGAGTACACTGCGGTACGCCGACCAGGCGAAGAAGATCAAGAACAAAGCGGTAGTCAACGAGGATCCGAACGCCAAACTTGTGCGTGAGCTCAAGGAGGAGTTGGAGATGCTGAGAGGTGCGCCTTGGTCTCTCCTTATTTTTCTCCGTCGCGATTTATTTATCTCTATAGCCCGCGTGACCGGTTCCAGTGAGGACGTGTTTGACCCCAAAGTCCCGCCGGAGAAGCAAAAGGTCACAGTACCGGACCCGCGATGGCAAAATCAAGACGGTCACCAAGGCGGAGCTGCAGGACCAGATGGAGTCGAGCGAGAAACTCATGCAGAGTCTGAACGAGACCTGGGAGGAGAAGATGCAGCGCACACAAGAGGTGCAGAAGGAGCGGGAGAAGGCGCTCGAGGAGCTCGGGATCACTGTGGAGAAGAATCTCGTCGGGGTGCACACGCCCAAGCGGGTGAGTCCCTTTCCCAAATGCGTAAGGTAATCCTGGGATTGACGGCGCGCGCGACCGGGCGATTAGATGCCGCATTTAGTGAATCTGGTACGTTATTTTTACCTCGCAGATTCTGACCTCGAAACGCTGATCGTGTTTCATTTGGTGGTAGAACGAAGGTTCGCGATTTACCCCGCCTCTTCGGCTGCTTCGGCTCGAAACTTAATATTCCTCACAGATCCCTTGATGAGCGAATGCTTAATTTACCAGATCAAGCCCGGGAAGACCATGGTATGTCGTACTTTGACCCGTCTTTCCCGTGACCGTTTTTGCGTCAAATCGAAACTTTAACTAATAAATTAATTTGCCTTTCACGCGCAGGTCGGCCGGCTCGATAGCGAGAAGCCCGCCGCGATACGGCTGAGTGGCGATAACATCTTGGAAGAGCATTGCTACTTCGAGAATACCGAGGGCAAGGTTGTGATTCACTGTATGCCCGACAGTGTCACGGTACGTCACTTTTCTCGTGTGCCCTCCAAACACTAAACCCAATTTTGCAGTTTTTGAACGGCAAACAAATCGCGACTGGGCAGGTACGTTTGTCAAGTACAAGACCCCATACTTTTTTGTCTAATAGGCTTCGTTTGATAGCCTTACAAGTTACGGTCCGGGTTTCGTATTATTCTTGGTATGTCTTCGTCCCCCGCAGGCTGATTTTTTACGTCTCGTGCTCACATTTGGCCTTTCCTTTTCCTTAGGCGACAACCATGTCTTCCGATTCAATGATCCCGAGGCAGTGCGCAAGCAGCGGGACCGCGCGACACTCAAGTCGAATCTGCAACTCAGTGTAACAGCCGCGGACCTTGATGGTGGCGAAGCGTCGCCTGCAACGCGGCCGGACTCGCCTACGTCGTCTGCGGACGCCGCGGACGTCGACTGGACGTTTGCTAAGCGCGAGGCTGCGTTTGCGCGTTTGGGATTGGATCCGACGCTGGACAACCTCCCAGACGATGACCTCAACAAACTGTACGAGAAGATCACCAAGGTGAAGACGATGCGGGACCACAACATGAAGCCGTCGCGCCCCGAGAGCAGCATGAGCATGAGCATGAGTCAGAGCATGGCGGACGACGTATGGAGCGAGACGGGGCGGCCGTTCTCCAGCGATGCGACGACCGACGACACAAGCGTCGATGCTGTGCCAAGCGGCGTGGGGAGCCCCGAGATGGACGGGTCGCTCTCCGCGGTACAGAACCAGCTGGAGAATCGGCTGCATCAGATTACAGAGTCGTCGACGGAGGCGGAGGACCTGAAGGTCGAGAAGGACCATATGGAGCATCAGTTGAGGATGGTGAAGACGCAGATGCGGCGCCTCATCGATGCGAGGAGCGCGCGGCGAGACGGACGCGGGGGCCGTGGAGTTTGAGCCAGTCATCTACAGCGCGAAGCAGCTCAGATTAATACGGAAGGTGCTAGACAGGTGGAGGGCACATAGAGCCTTCTCCATGGCAGAGGTTGTGCTGTCGAATGCGGTGATGGTGAAGGAGGCTAATATTATCAGGTCCGTTTACTTTTATTGTGGGGAGATGCGTTTCTTGACTTGGACTTTTTAGCAAGGAACTTGGAAAGGACGTTTCCTATAATTTTACTATCTCGGCTGGAGGATCCCTTGCAGCACCTGTTTCTGCTGTTGACACCATCGCGGGGTTAGACGAGTTCGGCGACGTAGCGGACCCGGTGCTCGCGTCTTCGACACAACCTTCTGTGGCCGTAAAGGTCCTCGACAAGCGGCATAACGCCATTTATACCTGGTCGTTGGACCGCATGCAGCAGCAACTCGGCCGTATGCGGAATCTGACCACTTACATCGACCGCCCTTCTTATACCCAGCACTTCTCCTCTGACGAACCATTTTACGACACCACGCCATCCGAATACTCCTTTGTTGGCAATGCCTTAATATCTCTCGCCCCTCTTTCACGCCGACTCTCCTCCACTTCCACTGTCCCAATATTCTGTCGATACACCGCTGAAGCTATTGGTTCATGTCGCGTTGACATAAAAATAATCAACGTCCAGGTGTCGCCGAAGCACGCAAATGGTTCGTCGAGCTCGACGCGCGCTTCTTCGCCGAATCCAGGCACTGGCACTGTCCCTCCTGGCAGCAAGATCGGCTTCTATCTAACGGTGGATTCGGTCAAGGGCCTGTCGTCGCACGACTTTTCCGCAGTACATCTGCAAGTCCGGCTTTCCTCCTTCGTTGGGTCCGCGGTGACGTCCGAGGAGGTTTTCTCCTCCCCCGCGCTGGACATTGACACCTCGACCCTCTCTGAACTTCGATTCCGTCGTATTTTCACCATCGTGGCGTCGACCAAGGCGCTTGCGCATATGAAAGAAGGATATGCCCCCATTGAAGTCTTTGCGGCCATCCGCCCGACGTATTTAGAGCGTCTAGAGCGCTGGGATGAGATGCGGGAGCAGAAACTGCGGCCTCCGCCGTCTCGGTCTTCACCCGTGACAGAGAACGCCCCTGCGACTCTGCCGCCTATGCGCCGCTCGGAGACAGACTTTGTGGTGCAGCAAACACACGACGTCGTTGCCTGGCTGCAGATGTGCGAACTCGCGCCGGATGGGCAGTACGCCCCTGTTCCTGTTGTGTCGCAAGGGAACTTGGATCCCGGGTGTTTTACGCTGCACCAAGGTCTCCAGCGGCGCCTTAATCTGACGCTCTCCTCCAACTCCGGACAGCAGCTCCCATGGATCGAGTTTACGAAGGTTCGGATTGGGAACGTCCGACTCCTCGACAACAACGGGCGGATACACGACTCCACTTCCAAGGCCATGGTGACTCTTCCTTTAATGAAGGACCAAGTCCTGGAGTTCAAGCCGGACGGTACGGGCCACTTGGCGGCGGAAGCGCTGTGGGACACGAGCATCCACGATTCCCTGTTGCTCAATAGGGTCACCACCACGAACCAGCGCGTCATCCTACAGCTCAATTGGGCAGTCGCCGTCGACACTTGCGCGGATCCCATTCAGTTCAATATGGACGTCGGCATCACGATCCAAACACGAGACGCGCGGCCGCCATCAAAATTGATGGCATTCCTCGGGTCGACCAAAATTCTAACCAAGTCCAGTACGCTCTTCTCGGTGAGGCTTTCGCCGCCTTTGACTCGCTCGCCGCGAGATCTTTGGCGGCTTGACACGTCCGAGAAATACGTGCGGGGCGAAGAAGCTTTGGGGACATGGAAGCCTCGCGGGCTTTCGGTTGTCCAAGATTACGAGCGACTAGTCTCAACTGAGCGCCGAGCTGCGGATGTCCAGGCAATCCGTGTGGTGCTCACCACTACTCCACCTCGGCCGATCAATCCCGAAACTCTTGCATGGAAGACCGACGATTTAGCTTAAAAAGTCGGTAGAACTTTGGCAAAAACAGTTTGGGCATCGTGGAGAAGTGAGCTCCATGCCGTTAATTTCCCCGCGCTCCACTGATCAGAAAACGCAGATAATTCTCAGTCAAGATCCTACGGAACCCGACGAATCTCACCCGTCAAAGAAGAAAGCCGGCATCATTCCGGAAGAAGGCCTGAAATTGATCTCTGAGACTAAATTGATTCCCCGGAAGTACGCTATCTATCATTCAGGCGTGAGATGTGAGACTAAAGTCACCCTCTTTCTGCCAGCGATGCCAATGGCTCGACGAAGAAAGGTCATTTGATGATCCTCACTGATGCAAGTCAGAATATCTGGGAAAAGCGATGGTTTGTCTTGAAGAGGTGAGAGCCTTTTACACATTTTCGTCTATGATTTACGAAAACCGACGCAGACCTTACCTCCACATATATGCCCACTCCAATGAGTTGGAGGAACTTGGCATCGTCAGCCTTGACGGAGTCAATGTGGAAAGTGACCCGCACAAAGAGATGCTTCTCGGGGTGAGTTTATCCGCTGAATTTGGGGCTCCTTCGTTCCTGATTTCCGCTCAGAAACCATTTTCCTTTACGCTGTTCACGTCATCAAACTCGCATGCATTGGCCGCTCCCAATCTCAAGGAACTCCAATCATGGTCCACGAAACTAGACCCTACACGACTACCCTCATGATTTCCCGGCCCTCACATGTGATGCTAAACTGTCATTATCGTATATACTTAATTGCCCATAATGCTTTCGTATACGCCATCCCACCGTCGTTTATATTATAGATCGCTATCTCCACCCATGTATTCCACATCTCGTTCACGCTCTTTGGGTTATTATCAATAGTATATACTCCGCATTGACGTCTGTGACCGGGAACTAAGCACACTCAATGAGACGCCGAGTGCTGGCGGAAATGTCTCTTCGCGTTCGCGATCTGACCCTCCCGAAGGATGCCCGCCACTAGTAGTCCGTGTGGCGGGGTTGCTGGGGGAATTACATACTTCTGCCGCAAGCTGGACTTTCGGTGGGGTTGGGGATCAATTAATAATGGCGGGGTGAAGCTCCCAACGGGACCGAATTTTTTTCATAGCCACTGCGAGAAGCGACGAGCTGTACCTTCGAGAGTCTAACCCGAAAACTGAAAGTTGCCGAAATAAAGGGCTAGGCTTTTGAATAAGTGCGCGTTTTAACGCTTTCTTTATCGCAGAGTGAGGGGATCAAAGAGGAATGATGATGCCTCCTCAAATCCGGGTGGTCCAAGCGATTGTTATTGGCCCTGATTGGCCCTGATTGAGTTGTTCGATTAATTTCGGGGACCAGATAAGACCCCGGGACTAGTCCTCATAAGACGAAATAGATACTAAAAGGAGAAGGGGCGTTTTGGTTCCGGAATAAGCGATTCGACCAACAAAACAGAGACCGGATGAAGTTGAATACCCTTGCCCGTAAATAACTCCGTCGTTTCTCCGTACCGCGATTCAATTTTCGCTTTTCACTTACGGGCGTTATGCGGACGCAATTACAGGGCACAACACCAACTCGGAATGCGAAAGAAGTACGCCGCGACGAGTTTTTCACGCAGGGGCACAAATTTTGATCGTAAAAGGTTATTTCCAATTTTTGAATCGCATCTTTAGACCTTGACAACATCCTAAGCCCACGAACCCCAGAAATAACTCGTGGACGTGGAAGGACATCCAGAGTCTAAAGCTTGTGTTGTTGTCGTGAGATTCACGAAGAATTTGATGCTCTCCACGCTGCGCTGTGCGTCGATAGCTAATAATGCGGTATTCGAGTCGTCATAAAATTCATGAGATGAGCTGTTCTAGTAATTCTAACATTGTAATCCAACAGACGTGAAGGGAAGAATAATGATACATAGATACTCCAGAACCCGGCGAGAGAAAATAAAGACAGGTCTGCAAATCAATCGCATGCCTCGGGCGTGTCGTTCTATGGGAGAGGGTCAGGAACATGTCATGAAGATGTACGGGAGAAGGACTGACTTGGCGGATGAATGTGAGCATGTGGCATGTTATGTAGCCTTTTGCGAACCCGGCGCCGGCGTACGCAAAGAGGTATTGCCACTTCCGCTTGAACGCGTCATAGTCGGCGCGGTCTCGGAGTCCTGGGTAGTCGCGGGACACTAGCTCCTGCGTAAGGTTGGCTTCAAGACGACGACCCCATTCGCGCAGTGTTCGAGGATAGTCTGGATTACTATCAGAGAGTGAGCTGGGAGAAGGAATTAATTGACTAACGGGCTGCGTGGTTCTCGACGCCCTCGAGAGTAAACCGTCCTTGCGAGGAGACTTGGGCGGCGGTGATGAGTGCAGTCGCGCTAGGGAGGCAGGAGTTCGGCCACATGTAGCGGCGCATGAAATCTTCGGCTCTGAAGGCAGCATAAGCTACATGTGATGGTAAAGAAGAGACGGCACTGACTGGTAGCCGGAATAGCGGGATTCGGGGAAGGTGGATGCGCTGATGACGACTGTCGCTCCCGACGATTTGAGAGCGAAGTCGACAAGCTTGAAATATAAGTTGTAGTATTTCGAGCCGACGTGCTGTGGGAGGTGGGGTGAGATCAATGAAGCGCAAGTAGAAGAAAGAACGAACCTCGAGCATCTCAATGCTGACAAAGGCGTCGAAGGCCTTTTCGAATTCAGCGGGAATCTCCCGATAGTCGAGGAGGTGGACGCGGATCTGATTCTCGAGTCCAGCCTCCTTGATCCGCTCCTCTGCCAGCTTTTTTTGTTCGATAGATAGCGTGAGCGTGTCCACTGAACAGCCAAAAGAACGAGCAGCCTAAACAATCGATGCAATGATGAGTTCTTCTGCGGCGGCGCAGTGTAAAAAAATACTGACCTCGATGGCCAGACCACCCCAACCGCTACCGAATTCGAGAATCCGGTGGCCGGGCTTCACGCGCGCTTTGCGGAGGACATGATGGATCTTACGGCGCTGCGCAGCTTCGAGGTCGCCGGGGAAGGGTCCGGACTCGAGATCTCCGCGAACTCCACCTTCCGCTTCGTCCCAAAGTGCGCAAGAATACATCATTTCCTTGCTCAGGAACGCCTATGGACAAGCTTTAGATGAAGCTGGGCAATCAGCAGAGGGGAAACGTGCCTTGAATAGTTCATTGGACTGGTCATAGCTGGCGATAACATTGAGGCGGGCTTGCGATCGGGTTTGACCGAGGAAAGCTGTTGTAGAGGCTGGACACGGTGGAAGAGATTTTGGCGACGGTGGAGGATAGAGTGGCTTCCATCCCAGATTGATTCTCCAGCCATAACTGGGAGACAACGTCATAATTGAGATGCAGTAAAGAGAACTTTGGACGACGACATACATTCATGGCGCCTTTGAGATCCGATACTTCGACATCTCCAATCATGTACGCTTCGCTGACTGGGCTAATGTTAGGTGCTTGATATACGAGAGGGGGAGAAATTCTTACAGCCAAGATCACCAGATCTGTAAGAAGAATGAGCATGGAAATAGGTAAATCTCGGGAACGTCCGCGTACAGCATAAGACGAAGCCAGAAATTCTCATTGACAACCTTTAGGTAGACGTCGTTGCATCCTTTTCGATACCGGCCATAATAATGTGTGCCTTCGTTGTCGGCGAGAGTTAGATGGCCGACAGAAATCGCGTCGTCGAGAACAGGCGAGGATGGAGGTTCGCGCTACATGCCGGCATAAGACAATGACATAGTGAGAATGGGAGGACGCGTACCAAAGGCACAGAGCCACGAGTGGGGGCGGAAGGAGAGGGAGAGGAGGGAGGAGGAGGTGGATTGGAGCGCCTTGGTAGAGGGCGCGAAACTGAGGCGGGACACAGGATTGAGCAACGGTAGCAGGCATTGGAGTCGAGGGGGGGATGAGTGCAGAACAGCCAGGAAGGCGGCCGGCTTTTATGTCTCCCTGGATGAGTGTGTGTACGATTTTTTTCGCGCTTGAGGCTTGTCGCATCGAGATCGGCATCGGTAAGAACTCTGGAGGAAATTTCCTATAGATCCCCCTCCCAAGCGAACCCCAGTAGTCATCCCAATCAGGTACTTCGGCTGGCTTCATTTCGAAAAGGCAAATGAATCCCCACTTATTCAATCGGTGGTCGCGCGCCTCAAGGCAGCAGGAAGTTGTTGTGCATCTGTTCCACGTGCGATTGCCTATTTCGTACGTCGATCTGAAATCCCAGGATTCCATTGGGATTCTCGCTTTCCCAGCGTACTGGAGGCGACTTACAGTGTGAGAGCGGCGCGCCATGTCGCAAAAGATGGCCGGACTGGCCGCTCCTTTTCTGTTCGGTCGAGCGCCAAGCAACCCTGGATTTTTTTGGACCACGTCAAGGCCAAATTGAGACTCGATCTGCGAATCGGCGGGTCAAGGCGGCGGATTGGCGTCGTTTCCTACGCCACCATGCCTATACTTCCCGGAGGAAACTTGGACAGACAATGACTTTGTCTCTTTCGTGTGATTGTGAGAAGTCGCAGTCGTTCTCGAGTTGTTGGGAGCTGTCGCGCTTCTCTGATAGAAAACGGAGTCTTTAGCGGAGCCAGAGACCATCTTGTTGCGCTCCAGCTTGGGCTCGCTACGCTCGCGCCCCGGTCCCTGCGTTGCACAAGGATAGATTGACCGAATTGGCAACCGAAGCATCATGCAAGATGGACGACATCAAATCATTTCTCTTCCATGCGTCCCACCGTAAGCCCGAACGTCGGTAGGATATTATTCTGGAGTGCCCGCCCCACTGTTTCTTCCGGACCGCCGTGGATCAAAGATAGTCGATATAGTTCGCTGACAATTCCGTCCTCTGTGGGCGTCATGCTGCTACGCCACACCCCATGCTGATGTTGGATTTTTCTGGAGATGATTCTCGTCGCTCTCACGCAGGCGAAAAAAATCTTTTAATCCCCGCCGTTGCGACGGGTTTGGTGTCTCCGCTCGGGTCCTGTCATAATCTTGTGTCTTCTCTCGAACCCCGACCCTGGAGCACCTGTATCTCCCAAACTGGGCTCTTTCGGCGATACTTTTAGCGAGAAACAGACGCAAGATTAGCTTGTTCCAAGTGGCGCCTCCACTAACTCAAAAAGTCTGCACATCCCTCGAATTTCTCGCTTCTGCTTCGCGTAATTATGGCACGGTCAGGCTAGCTTTTACGATTTCTCGCTTCAATGCAAACGTATCGCGTCGCTGTCGGGTCACGAGTCGAGTAGTGGCACAAAAGACTCGACGATCCAAGCTCCTGCAAGCTGCTCTATAGTACAAAGTTTATTGCACAGAATGTGTCAACGCGCGAATCATTGCCTGCTCCTAGAATTTTCGCTGGAAGAGTGATGGCCAAGGAGTCTGTAAGTATACCGGGTAGCAAGCCTGTCCGACTCCTTCGTCGATCTCTGCCCGAAATACTTGACTGCTGCTGATCAGGCGTAAGCTGAGTGAATCTCGCTCGCGCTTCTGCTCAATGGCTTAATTTACCATACGTAGTGAGCATTGATTTTTTTCATTGCACAAGATTGGATATCGACGGCAACTCCTGTTCCGTTCGTACATCATGTTCCAAGTTGATTCTCCCGAAGTATTGATATTGCAGGTACAAGTATAGATTCTGTCGGACGGCGGTGAAAAGAGTATTAGAAATTGTAGGTCCCACCACCACCCGGACGGAGGGTTGATACGTAAAGCGGAATTTTTCAAAGGAGATATTCAGTCGGGTTTGCATGTTTGATGTTGAAAAGAAATCAAGAATCTGCAGGTCTCGTATGCTGCCTCGGGAGATTGCTGCCGAAATGCAACCCTGGGTCCAAGATGAGACCAAACCACCGTTCAGTAGTGAACCGTGAACGGCGAACCTGAACGCATCTTCTCAAACAGATCAGCGGGAGGTATCCGAAATTGAAAGGGCCGGTCAAAAAACGTAAACTGCAGACCGATGCAAGGAACTACTGCAAATCAACTGATGAGTTTGTTTCGGCGGGCTAGCGCGCCGCCCATCCCGAGTTATCGCAACGGCAATCCCATTTCATTCATTGACAACAGACTTCAGGGGTTGGGCAAAGGATCGGCGATAGCGAGGATTGCGCCTATACTCGCGCGCGATACACCTCGCCAGTTGTGCGAGAGAGGCCGATTTGATCCTTCTCTTGGCGACCCAGGAAAGCTACCATAACTGATCAGACCACCACAGGAACAGGAGTCGTGGAATAATACAGCCGTCCTGCGACGTCTGCTACTACCCAGTCCAAACCTACCGCGGTGAAACGAGTTTGGATTAGAAGAGGGGGGAACGAAAGCGAAAAGAACAAGCCTACCCGTTACAAGATTTTCGCCAGTTACGGCGCTGCAAGACCATATCTTCCAGTGGTGAGACCTGATGGAACGGAGGTCGAGCGCCTGAAGGCACCTGGAATGAATAATATATTGAAACAGGCCGTATGAACGGGCTAACCTCGCGGATTTCGATATCCGTCATGGAACCCTGGAGATCCTGCTTGTTGGCAAAGACGAGGAGAGATGCGCCTGCCAGCCGCTGTGCGTGGATGCCGTCAAGTCTATTTCGGCTGCAAATGCTGGCACAAAACTGACATCTTCGAGCAAGAGACTATGAAGTTCCTCCTTGCAGTCCTTCATTCGCATTCTATCTCCAGAATCCACGACCCACACGAGCGCGTCTGTCTGCTCGAAATAGTTACGCCAGTAGGGCCGCAAGGTGCGTTGTCCGCCTACGTCCCCTATTGAATGGTATATCAACGGGGAATCGCCGAAAGATGAGAGCGATACCAACAGATATTGAGAGTATAGCTTAACAGAGAGGACAATCGATGTGAGGTTGCCCAGCCACTACATATCGATACAGGAACAGGCGCACTTGCCATGCGCGAATGTCTTGATATTGAATCCCAACGTGGGACTGACGCCGAGGATATCTTCGCCAGTTGAGCTTCTTAAGAATAGTGGTCTTGCCTGCGTTGTCCAGCCCGCTATTGTGCGTGAGGAGGTTGTTGGACACGAGCAGAGAGCTCACAGGAAAAGGATCCGCATTTCCTTTTCTTTCTGTCGATTTTTCCGAATAATCGTCAAGAGACCCATTGCGGGGACGAAAGATTAGATATTAAGGCGCGCAGTGGCAGCGGTCACTGGGAGTCAGACGGTGGTCAAAGCGCAAGTCAACCTTCGGTGCCGGCCCGGCGCTTCCGCTCACCCAGGATCAACTTCCTCGAGTCTCCAAAAAGGTACTCAACCGCTTCGCTGGTCACCGTTGAAACCTCGGAGTCGACCCTCACTTTTGCCTGCGTACTTGCTGCCATCTTGTGGCTTAAAACCGTGTACGGCGATAAATCTCAAAGTAATTAACGTGAAATGCCGCCCAAAAAGGCCGCCAAAGGGAAGAAAGGGAAGAAGGACGATGAGGAGTACTGGTGCGCGCAGTCTCGGCGAGTAAATACATACAGTTCTCATTCGTACCACAGGGAAAAGGCTGGAGAAACTATTCCGTCAGCAACACCAGTTCCCGATGATCCACCAGCACCATCCAAGTCCAAGGTCTCGTTCGCCGGATTCGCGGCGCTGGATATGGGCGCTGATGACGGTGGTGCTGCTCCCGAGGAAGAGGATGAAGACTTTGGCGGGCTCATGGTGCGCGATTTCGTGAAATCCCGCCGGGATTGATCTGAAGCTGCGCTCCAGTCTGCCATTAAAGCTACGACTACCAAGGGCAAGAAGGACAAAAAGAAGGCTAAGAAAGGCGCTGCGAGCGACGCGGTCAACGGAGCGGATGATGCTCCCTGCCGGCGAAGGCTCCGACGGCGAGGCTGCTAGCAGCAGCTAAAAAACCGGTCGAAGTCACCGCCGAAGATCTTGCCGACGAAGAGTGGGGCCCTGTAAAAGAAAAGGTCAAGAAAGGCAAAAAAGGAAAGGGCAAGAAGGCGAAAGCACAGGACGAAAGTGAGGACGAGGCAAACAATGGTAGGCGCCATAAACTCAGATTAATTTTCTCCGTCGATTTTGACTTTACTGCGTATCGTAGATGAAGCCGAGCCCTCTCCAGCCCCGCCTCCGGCCTCCGCTCCAGCCGCTGCGGACCCTCCCCCTCCAAAAGAAGTGGACGATGACGACGACGCACCCGAGGAGCCAGGCGTTAAAGTTTTGTCGAAGAAGGAGAAGGAGAAACTCAAGAAGGAGCGGGAAAAGGTATGACTCGTGTTTGTGGGTTAATTCCAGTCTCTTATAATTTTTATGTCCACAGGCAAAGAAGAAGGCACAAGCCGCAGCCAAAAAAGCCGCCACCGGAGATGCTCCCGCTGAAGACGCTCCCCCACCAGCTGCAGCTCCAGCACCCGCTCCTTCTGCACTTGAACCTAAAGCCGAGGAGAATGACGACGAGGGAGAGGACGCCGGGGGTAAAGCCGATGCGAAAAAGAAGAAAAAGAAAAAGGCGAAGAAGGACGATGAGCCGGCCCCGCCCCCTCCTCCTGCTGCGTCGAAGAAGAAGGGAGGCATCAGCGCCCTGAAGGCGATGATGGAGGAGAAGCGTCGGATCGAGGAAGAGGCGCGGCGGCTTGCGGAGGAGGAGGAAAAGCGCATTCAGGAAGAAGAGCGATTGGCAGCTGAGGAGGAGCGCAAAAAGGAGGAGGAGAAGCAGCGGCGCAAAGAAAAGGAGAAGGTCACTTTCTTTCTTTTCAGTTGCACGCGACAATGGCTTATCAAATCTGCAGGCGAAGCGCGAACTCGCAAAGAAGGAAGGTCGTCTACTCACCAAGAAGCAAAAGGAGGAAAAAGCCATGGCCGAGATACGAAAACAGGCTCTCCTTGCGTCAGGTGTTCAGATTGAAGGGCTGCAGCAGGCATCGGGAAGCGGCGCACCGGCGGTGAAGAAGGTCGTTTATGGGAACCGCAAGAAGAAGGGGCCTACAAGCGCGGCGAAAGAGACGTCGCCCGCGCCGGAATCCCGACCACGCACACCTGAGCCGGCAACACCTGTGGCAGCACCAGTCGTCGAGCCCAAAGCCGAAGTAGAGGACGACTGGGAAGCCAGCAGTGCTGAGGAAGACGTCAAAACGCCGGCAGCCGGTGTCAAGGATTCTTGGGATGCCTCCAGCGACGAGGAAGATGCTGCGCCCGCTCCACCGCCTGTACCAGCACCGACGCCGGCGAAAGCTACACCGACGAAAGCTATGCCGTCGAAAACTGCGGCCAAGTCTGCTTCCAAACCCGCCCCCGTTGTCAAAAAAGGTGGGTAACATGTTCATCTCGCGTTGACCCAGTACTAATGTTACTTCAGAGCCAGCACAACCGACTGCCAAAACTGCCGGGCCCTCCAAACCCGCAGCCAACGCCGCCAAGCCTGCGGCCGGTGCCGCTAAACCGAGTGCCGCCGCAGAGGAATCCTCCGAGTCAGAAGACGACTCAGAGGATGGATCCGACGACAGCTCCGAGTCTGATTCAGAGGATGACTCGGACTCGGACGATTCCTCTTCCTCTGAAGAAGAGCTCACCGCGACACAGAAAGCGGCTGCACAACGCAAGGCTGAGGCGGCTGCTCGGCGGGCTAAGGCGCACGAGGACGCGATGGCTGCGAGGAACAAGGACGACCTCCGGAGCCCGATTTGTTGCATTCTTGGCCACGTCGATACAGGAAAGACGAAGCTTTTGGACAAAGTGGGTCATATCTTGAAGGGTCCCAGCGGCATTTATTTACCCCGTTCCTTCGTTCAGATTCGGCAAACCAACGTTCAGGAGGGTGAGGCGGGAGGTATTACGCAGCAAATTGGTGCAACCTATTTCCCCGTCGAATCCATCAAGACCAAAACTGCGGTCCTGAATAAGGTGATCATCCTTCTATGTCCTTCGTACGGGATAACGTTGTTGACCTAACGGGCAGGATGGATCAGCAGAGTACAAGATCCCGGGTCTCCTTGTTATTGATACACCTGGACACGAGTCTTTCACAAATCTGCGGTCTCGTGGAAGCTCTCTGTGCAACATCGCTATTTTGGTGGTCGATATCATGGTGCGCCACAACAGCAAGCCTGCTTGCAAACTCTGTCTGACCATATCTTACTCTTTACAGCACGGTTTGGAACCACAAACCCTGGAATCCCTCCGATTATTGCGGGACCGGAAAACGCCGTTCATTGTTGCGCTCAACAAGGTACGGCGCCCCGCTTTGATTCCGCAGCGAGTCGTGAATCTAACTTGGATACTCCAGATTGATCGCATGTACAGCTGGGATGCCACACCGGACGGCGCATTCCAAGAATCGCTAGCCAAGCAATCCCGGACGGTCCAACGCGAGTTCGAGGACCGTGTCGCCAAGATTATTGTCGCATTCGCGGAGGAAGGCCTCAACGCCGTGCTTTACTACGACAACAAGAACTTTGCGCGCAATGTATCTATCGTCCCGACGTCTGCGATCACCGGCGAGGGAATCCCGGACATGATCATGCTCCTGGTCAACCTAACCCAGCAGCGCATGAGCGACCGCTTGATGTACCTCTCCGAGCTCGAATGCACTGTGCTTGAGGTCAAGGTCATCGAGGGCTTGGGTACAACAATCGATGTTGTCCTTTCGAACGGCATTTTGCGCGAGGGAGATAAAATTGTCGTTTGCGGGCTGAATGGCCCCATCGTCACGCAAATTCGGGCTTTATTGACGCCCCAACCTTTGCGCGAGTTACGTGTCAAGGTGCCGCCAACAGAGTTCTGTTGTAGAATTTCCACTGATCCCGATTTCAGTCGAACTACGTCCATCACAAGGAGGTCAAGGCCGCCTTGGGTATAAAAATTACCGCTCCAGATCTGGAGAAGGCTATCGCTGGATCTCGGTTACTTGTATGCGGTCCGGACGACGACGAGGACGATCTGCGAGACGAGGTCATGTCTGACCTCACATCCCTGCTCAATAACATCGACAAGTCAGGTCGCGGGGTCTGTGTTCAGGCCTCCACTCTCGGTTCTCTGGAGGCGCTCCTCGACTTCTTGAAGTCCAGCAAAATTCCGGTCTCTGGAATCAATATTGGCCCCGTGCATAAGAAGGACGTGATGCGTGCGGGGTCGATGTTGGAGAAGGCAAAGGAGCTTGCCTGCATCCTCTGTTTCGATGTCACGGTGGACAAGGATGCCGAGCGCCTCGCCGAAGAAATGGGCATTCGCCTATTCAAAGGTAAAATATATGTTCCATTCGGTTTGTAGATCACTGACCAGCTCTCTTTAAAGCCGATATCATTTACCATCTCTTTGACGCGTTCACGGCCTACAACCAAGAGATCGTCGAAGCCAAGCGGAAAGATGCTGCGCCCCAAGCCGTCTGGCCTTGTCGGCTCAAGGTTATCGCCGCATTTTGTAAGCGGGACCCGATCATTCTTGGAGTCGATATTTTGGACGGGACCCTGCGCATCGGAACACCCATTGCTGTGGTCAAAACTGACCCAACTACCCAGAAGAAGGAGATTATTGACCTCGGGAAGATGTGCGTGTTCATGTGTTCTCCTTATCGTATACTAACCATATGTAGAACCTCGCTGGAAATTAACCACAAGGCTCAGGAAGTATGTTTTTCTCTCGTTCTTTTTTTGTCCATCACCTTATTGAATTGCGTGCCTAGCTGGTCAAAAAATCCCAAGCCGGCGCCGGCGTTGCGGTCAAAATTGAGCATGCCGTTTACCAGTCCGCAAAAATGTTCGGGCGACATTTCGATGACAAGGATGAGCTTCTCAGCCACATCACAAGACAGAGTGTCGATGTGCTGAAGGTAGGGCGTGTGACTTTTCTCCGAGCTACGTTCTAATTGTCCTGGACAGAACTCATTCAGGGCAGACGTGACACCTGAAGAATGGATGCTCATCAAACAGTTGAAACCTGTACGTCCACGCATCTCTCAACCTTACGAGTCCTGCTCATACCCCCTTCAGCGTTTCAACATCCAGTGAATAGTTGACGGAAGTTTTTGTACGAGCTATTTATAATGTTTTGAATACATCAAGAGGAGGGCTTTTAGGCCTCCGTGAGACAGTGTAGTTTAATGATGGCACTCGCCGCTCTCTCTCGAGTCCTCTCTTCTTGATGACCGCACCCAGGGTCGAACTATGTACTCACTAACAGGATCGAGGCAATAACGAATGTTGGCGATGCATTGGTCGACGCGCACGACTTGAAATTGGTGGGCGCAGCTTGGAGAGCTGGCTCTGGGAAATATTATCGAACAAAACCTGAGGGATCCGAATGGCGGGGTTTTTAATCGTAAACTAATTAACAGCGCTCAGTTTATATGAACCACATAAAAAGCTCGTTGGATAATATTCAACGTGCTCTATTTTGATCGATCATCCCGAGTTCGCACGACCCGATACTGCCCGATTTCAAGGCCTTCTGGTTCACTCATTCACGGTGCCCTACGTTAGAATCCAAGTTTCATACCTGTGGCGTGCCGAAAGGTGCCCGCTTTAGCCTCGGACTTGCAGTATTCATGCACGACGCTGCCAGTGGGATGGAGAAAATGGACCTCAACCCAACAAAAGATGTAAGTAATTATCCCTGATTCTCACAGCTTTTGCATAGATGACGATCTATCCTACTCGAGGGTAATCTCACACCGCCGCAACGCGCGATCTCTGAATGTTTTCACCCCGTCATATGTGCGACCGGAAGAGGAACAAGGGTCTGTTCATTGGTCAAGGAATTGTCCAAAAGCTCAGTCTCACAACATAGAAACCAGCAAAAGAAAATGAGACTGAAAAGGGCAAGTGAGTACTGAATCTAGTGTTCTGAGCATATCTTTGAAAGTGAAAATGCTCTCGATTTCGATTCTCCCATTACTCGAGGAAGGAAAGGAGCGGGCCAGGAGCGAGTAGGCTCTCCGTCAGCGGTGCCGTAGCATAAACGACGGCAGGAGGTTTACAAATATCACCAAGAAACGGTGAGTAGGCGACGTTAGTGCTAGTCATGGCTCCGTACATCGGCGGACAGACGCATGGCGCCTGGCATCAGAAGAGCCGTCGGTAGTTGGGTCGTCTGTACATCTTTTTTCCTAAAAAAGAGTCCATGTTCCTTAGAACGGCTCCAGTCCCAACAGACCTTGGCACGCTCCTTCCACGTCTGCTATCTAAGGTAGCATCAGCGATGCGGGCGGCCGCAGTCTGAGATTGGAGGAGGTTTACCTCTTTTGGAGCAGCAACAGATAGAATCACAGGGTGCTCTTTACCGACCACGACCTCGTCCTAAAATGATCCGGTTTGGGAGAGGACTGAGTGATAAACAGGGGGAAATACCTCTATACGAATACCAATGTTGTGGAAGTGCTTGGGGAATGAGGGTGATGGCGGGACGTAGATTCCTGAGGGAGGAATGAACGAGAGGTCCTCCTGATCATTTGCGTAAACCCACCAGGCTCGACGGTAATGACCATATTAGCTTTTAGACTGGGCAGAAGTGAGCGAACACGGAGCTCATTGGGACATTGAGAGCTTACCCGCCAGAACGATCAAGGTGACTCGACTCGTGTAGATCTACGACAACGATAAAAGTTTACGAAGAAAAGTGAGTAACCGGCCAGCTAACCTAGCCCAATAGGATGAGAGACGTAGTGAGGGAACAAGACCCGTTCTAGGTCGTCGGCGCTCACATCCATGCCGATCTGCTTGAGCTCCTGGCGAAGCAGAGTGCATGTACGAAAGTGGATTTGATGGATGCTCATCCCCGACGACTCGGTACAGAGTTCTATGAGCGCCTTTTGTGCAGAGAGCACGGCGGCATAGAGATCCCGTTGAGGCGGAGTGAATACTCCGGAAACCGGAAATGAACGTGCTGCAAATGGGGTCAGCCTAACTCGAAAACACGTTATTCAACTTACTAATGTCCGACGCATAGCCGCTAGGTTTTCGACGTGAAAAACGGTTGACCCCATGGGTATTAGGCGACTGACTTGTATTCACATCCAGCATCAATCAACAACATTTCACCTTCTTGTGAAATATGGTTGTTCGATGTATAGTGTATGATGAGCGCATTAGCCCTGTATAAATGGTTCAGAGCTAACCGAGATGACAACGAACAAGAACTTACCCCGACGCAACGACAGGGACGTATGCGGGCCGTTGTGAGCCAGCCAAGGAGCAAAGATATTCGAAATGGGCTGCAAGAGCCGCTTCTGACAAGCCCGATTGTGCGAACCGCATCGTCTAAAGCATAGCTTAGATTAACTGGTTACTTGGTGGTATATGGACCCAAACCTTTGCGTGTGCTCGGCCGCTGATATCAGCAGCCATCCGCATCATATGAAGCTCTGCTTGGCTTTTGATGGCCCGCAGTTGGGCAATCTTGGGAGCAAGTGGTTTGCGTTTGTTTGACACTGCTTCTACAATCGAATCGTAATCCGTCCTCGGTGTAACGGGAGTAGAAAGATAATCAAGGAGAGATTTGGTGTTGAATTTGGATGACTTTCGACTCGGTCCAGGACTTGGGACATCGACAAAAACGTTGGAGTAATTTGATAGAACAGAGCGGAGGTGCGAGGGGAAATGGTCGATCGACCGAGCCTCGTCCGCCTGGAACAATGTCGCCGCTTCTTTGAAACTCGTTCTTGAGAACACGCGTCAATTGAACGTCAAAGAAATAAATATCCGCCCACCTAGCCCCGTCCCATTTCTCTTTCGCGGAGTCTTTACCGGCAGAGAACAAAGTCATCCGATAGCCGCGGGAGGTTGATGTTTTCTCTAAGACCGGTTGTAGTAATTATTTTTCGATGTGGAAGGAGCGTACCCAAGATGACAGCGGAATGCGGTTCGTCAAAGCCGGTCAAATACCAAAAATCGGACGCCTGACGAAATTTATAACTAGGCAAGGTGAATCTAGACCATGTCTTTCGTGTTGTACATACTCACAATATCTGGCCACTCATATATTTGATTCCAGCCGCGACGGAGATCACAATGCTCGAGTTGGGCAGGGAGTCCATGAGGTTCCGGCGGCGGGTCTCATACTCAACCGCACTAAACCCTGGAGTTAGTTCTGTGTGTTGTACTGTTCAAATGTCAGTACTTCGGAAATCGCGGAACTGTGAGTGACGATTTCTCCACCTAGGTGTGGATGCGATTGAAATAACGGCTGGCCAAACGCCGAAGGCTTCGTAATCTCATTTGCCGTTGCTTCATTCGCGTATCTGCGACACATCCGGGGGATTTTGACCCAACCTGAGACTTTCCACGACATGGTTGTCGAGGACAGAAAATGACGATGCATGAAATGATTCGCGGAATCCCATCAGCTCCCACGATGTCTAATCAAGGTTTGACCTGAACGTGACCTGAACCTCTTTTTGCAACAGTTGACAAATTTTGTGCACCACCAAGCCGAGTCTCTAACCGCTGTCCACATTACAGGCTATTACAGGTCCATACCCAGCCATACCCATGGTGACCGCTAGCATCGGTACTGAACCGGTCGTGGGATCGACGCTGTATCAACCCCTATCAACCCACCCGCCGCTTGAGTTTCGCCCCCAAGAGTTTCCAACCTTTCCACGGTTCCGCGGGAGCACGCTTGTCATCAGGAGATCAAACAGAGAAGCCAATGGCGACGAGTCGACTTGAGTATCGTCTCGACCGACAAAGACTCAGAGCAGAAAACTGACTCTTTCGAATTCAGGTTCCTCATAGTCTTAAGGATGTAAAGCTCAGCCAAATCTGCCGGATTCGTTGAGATGTTGGAACCTGATTGAAATTTCTCCGGCCCTCTCGATCATTTTCGGTTTGCTTCCGTCAGGAGGATCTTCAGAATGTTCGCAAAAATGGCCCGAGGCTTATTCACGATATCAGCGGTCCAGTGACCAGGCGTGCCCAAGGTCAACGTGGTTACGACGGATTTCCCCAAGCAGACCGTCCGAGGCCCGACGGCCCACGGGGAGAGTATATAACACAAAGGCTCCAAACAGTATCTTGTATCTTCCTTCTCACCACATCATGTTCATCCTTCCGAGCACCACTTTCCGAGACAAAGCTGCCGCCAACCCTAACTGGACGGAGAGTAGGTGGCATAACTTTAACATTGTCGATAGTTGTTCATTATCCATAGCCGAGATTCTCAATTCGGGGAATGTCCAGAATGCGCCTGCTACGGAGAGCGATGTTACGGTCGTCGGAGGTGGTATTCATGGGCTCATGTATGCCATCCATGCGCGCAAGGTCCACCCCGAAGCCGACTTGAAAATCTCTCTGTTCGAGAAAGCCCCAAAGCCGCAATGGAAGGTGAGCGGATTTGTGAACGAATAATTGGTTTCTTATTGCTTCCAGATTGGGGAATCGACCCTTCCTCACTTTGCGCAATGGACCCTATCCGCCGGCATGAAGGCGGAGGTGAGGAATCAATTGTTTGCAGGTTTCTTAGCCTTGACCACGGCATTTAGTACCTACTGCGGTTCTTCGGTTTACACAGGTGTGCCCACTTCTACTCGTTCTTATCGTCTCTGCCTTACTCTTCACAAGTGGCCTTGAATTTTTCTTCTTGGACCGCGAAAAGCCCGACGACTATGCTGTATTTTGCAACAACGGCCCTCCTCCGGTACGACAACAACATCTTTGCTTGGCGATCTTCTTTCATTCGGGATTTTATTTATAGTTCCTTGCACCTGGATATCAGCTCCAGCGATCCATGTCTGAACTTGTGTTCACTGTCTTTGCTCAGCGCCTCGGTGTGAATGTTTGGCACGGACACGCCGCAGACATTCAGAACACCATACTCTCGCAAGACGGAGACAGCGTCCCGATCATCCGTCAATCAGACAAAACCGAGCAGCTAGTATCAAAATCTCCTCTTGTCGTTGACGGCACTGGTCGTTTCCGCCAATATGCCAGCAAGGCCGCACGTGTTAAGCGCTTCGACAATTTCAATACCGATGCGTTCTTTGCGTGAGTGGCCGTCCCCGTTTAGTTTTGGGTTTAGGCATTGACGTGTATCCAGTTACTTCGAGGGCACCAGCGAAAACGATGTTCCCAAGGTCCGTCTTCTGAGAGTGTTGGTCGAAGTGCGCTAACAAATCGATATTGTAGGAACTCGAGGGTTTCGAAGGCGGCCACACCAGCCATATCTGTTTCCCCGAGGGATGGATGTACCTCATCCGTTTCGTCTCGTGGCACGACTCCCCCATGGCGAACTTGCTCGACATGATCCACTACATCCTCGACCACGCGGAGCTGGGCACCCCTCACGATGAAATGCCGTCGGTCAGTACCTCAAGTGAAGTACCATCTTTTCTCACTAAGATGTTCAATTTAGAGCGAGGAATTGGCCAAGATGTTCGGCTGCAAGATGAAGGCAAATATAGCCCTCGACCGTTTTACACTTAACTGAACCCTTAACACCAGTGGGTTTGGAGTATCGGATATGCCTGCCGCGACGATACAACGTACCCGGCCGACCTCGAGACCTACGGATCGTCCGAGGGCGAACGCCGTTTCAACTACATCACCAAAAAGTACAAAAAACTCAGCGATGTTATGCGTCATTTCACCCTGCTTCCCGACTACCACGGTATGTCTTTCAATCCTTTCCCCCCTCCCGCTGACACCTCGGTTTAGGCCCGGGAACTACGTGGTACATCCGCAAGCAGTTGACTTACCAATCCCAGGTCGTCTCTGGTCCTGGATGGGTGACCATCGGTGATGGAATTGGTTTTACCAACCCTCTGCTGAGTCCAGGAATCAACGCCGGGATGGCTTCAACTACCCTCGCTGCCCAAAACACGGTTGCCGCGATTAAGACGAAGACCGAGGAAGAACGCGCTGCCGTGTGGAAGAAATACGACGATTACTGTGCGGGTGCTGTACCTTCGCTGAATCTGATGAATCAGGTAGACGATCTTTTCTGCTCGTTTGCACCGAACTGATCCCTGCCTCGAGTTCCTCTACCTCTGCTTCATGCACCCAATGATCGGTCCCCGTGTCGGTTTCTTGTGGACGATTGTCATCGGCCACGCCCTCCCCAAATGGTCTCTCCCTCGCGCTGCGTTTACCGTTGACTTGCCCAACTTTGCCGAGCACGCCATTCACTGGCTTTGGGGATCTCAGGTATTTTGCATTCTTCCCAGCGCGAGCCCCTACTTACTAGTGAATCATAGGTCGATGACTGGGTCAAGGTCGCCGAGCACACCACCAAGAAGCTCATGCCGCTCAACCTTAACGAGCCTGTTCCTCAGGAGATCGTCGACGAGGTGATCGCTTTCTCTGAGAAGGTCAAGGAGGAAGCCCTTGCTGCCGGCAAGTACCAAGGCTTCCCCTTCCGTTATGAAGGAGAACTCCGCAATTACGGCCCGATGCTGGTGAATACAAGACAAACCCACGAATTGACAGATTCTGACATTGTTGTCCCCTTGCAGGAATGGGATCCCGAGAAATACGCCGGTCAAGATCGGTTCCAGTCGCAATGCCACGCGTGCAAGACGTGGTTGCCTTGCCGCGGCGACTGGCTGAAGTGCACCGCTTGCGGAGTCATCCGACCCCTCGAGGACTGCGAGGTTAGTTTGATTATTCGAACATCGTATCAGAGCTAATGTGTTCCTCCCTCAAGATCAAATGGAACATTCCCCCGACCGAATTCGAGCTCAGCAAGTTCGCGGTAATCGCACCCAACTACATGTCGGTCGGGACTGTCCTCGCGGACTACGTTAAGAACCGTGACATGATGTGCAAGTGCGCTCCCCCCGTCGAGGATGGAATGATGGGTGACGGAATGGCGAAAGAAATGTAGAATGAGCTGTCCGGGTAATACATTCTCTATGTAGAATAAGCGTCAACTAGTGTGTCTTGACGTTTTGGAAAATTGAAAAAGAATCGATGTTTTCAATTGTTTTGATGGCTGTGCCCGGCTTCCCGGGTCGGGTTGTATGGACGTTATTGGGACGGATGGGAGGGTTGAAACGTTGAGGGCTCAATCGATACATCGGAGTCAAACTACAGGACAAGCTTTTGTGTTCGAGTACCCAGACACCCCTCAAAAACGATTGAAACCCGATGAGATGGAAACATTACGATCATTTACGTCCACATCTAGTTAATAGTCGGACTCGGACTTATGGCCTCAATATCATACCACCCTGGACCTCAGCCCACAAGGATCGCGACCAAGGACAAAATTCGCATTACCCCCCGACAAAGTACTAATAATACTATTAATACATCTGTTATACCCCGAGCAACCAATCGTTATTGCGGTCGGTCTCTGGATCACAAACGGTTATTAGACTACGCCGACGCCATCCACCGTCCCAAGGCGCTTCAATACATTTCATGGCTATAGTCGCATTGATCTCCATACTTGCATCTGAAATTACGGAGGCATAATCAGTCTTTGGCCTCGTTTTAGATATTTGGTTCTGTGCTCGCCTTCCTGCTGCAAAGAAGTTGCAAAGTCGTTTTTTATTGCTGTGTCTATACCCCCCGTCATCGCCCCCGCCACCCCGTCCCCGACCACGGCCACGACCCCGCCCCCCGCGATTCACGGACCATCCATTGCGCTCCCCGGGCCCGCCGTGGTCGTCTTGATTGAACGCAGATTGGCTATAATCTGTGCTAAACTGATTCAGCCCGGGCCAATCCCCGTACGGCGCCTGAGGCGGTGGTGGCTGATGTGGCATCTGCATATGTATCTGCTGCTGTTGCAGTGGCGGCTGTGTCGAGGGAAGTTGGGAGAGCTGTGCAAGAAGATGTTGGAGCTGCTCTGGTGGCAGCGCTTGCATCACGGGATCTACCGACATCGCGTTGGCGCGCGCAGCGTCTACGCCGCCAGCGAGCTGACCCACCAAGTCAGCGACAGAAGACAGCGGCGGCACACCTGGCTGTGGTGGCTCCACAGGCGGGATGGGCGGCCCGCTCCAGAAGACTGCGTCCACTTCGGGCCCCGCGGTCATTTCTCGCACGTCCTTGTCGACTTCCTCGTCTGGTATTACGACGGAAGGCTCGGCTGGCGAATCTGGAATCGACGATGGCGACATGTAAAGCGACACCAGCGCCGTCTGCTCCCGCTGCTCCTGTGTCGCCTTTTCCTGACTTTCTGACCCCCTCGGCCCCTGATCTGGTATTTCCGCTGGTATCTCTATTGCTACAAAACCCCAATCAGCGCCTGTTCTTGGTTCTAAGTTTTTAAACTATTTCACTCACGCAATGGTTCCGACCAATCCACCGTCTCCTCGAACAGGTGCATATGCAGCGCGGCACCCTCGCTCCGATCGAGATCGCGCACGCTATGCGAACTATATTCTCCACCCTGTATCCAAAAAAGGCAAGAAAGAAAAGCAAAAGCACATCATCAACAACTGTACGATACGAAAACAAAACAAAGCCGCTGACTTCAGAGTTCTCGTCGCCGTATATCGCGCGCTCGATCAGCCGTATCGACTCGAGCTTGCCGTCGGGCGCCCAGGTGACCGACTTCTTCCGCTTCCCGAGCCGTCCCGGCATCGAAGACATCGACGCGCCGCTTGCCTCCGTACCACTCCCAAGCGGGGATGGCGTCGACACCGCCTGGAGCGGCGACCCCTTGCGCGTCTTCATCGCCTTGAGCACCTCCTGGAACGGGTCGATCGCGCTTGGCTGCGCCACATTCGTGCCGTCATCCTTCTTCCCCGCACTCGGCGGCGGTGCAGGCGGCGCTTTCTTGAAGCTCGGGAGCTTGGGCTTCGGTTTCGGCGCGGAGAAGAAGGACGAGTCGGACTTTGCGTCCTTGACGGCGGGCGCGGCGGCTTTGCTGCTTGCAGAGGCGGGAGGCTCCTTCTTGACGACGGAGCGTGCGGCCGCAGTCCCTGTGGCGGCCTTTTTGAGCGGCGGGAGCGCAGCGCGCGTGGGTGGGTCGGCGAGTTTCCGCTTCTTAGACTTTGGATCTTGCGAAATAATGTCATTTAATATTTTTTAATAGCGCACACGAGCCGACGTACCCTCCACCATTGCCTCGGGTTGAGTCTCCGAGACGATCTGCCGCCACCGGCGCTCGACGTTGAATGCCATGTCCTTGATCGCTTTTGGATTTGGATTTCCATTCCAATTTCGTTTCGTTTATCGTTTCCATATCGTTGTTTATGGGAGAGGCAGGCGTGGGAGAGACATAAAAAGAGGGAACGTTAGAATACATGCATTTTCTCGTTCGCGATTTTAATACGACGTAGAATAATAGTGTCTCTCTAACGCGGGCACGACCGTAGGCACCGCGCGCGAAAATGAAAGCACGGTGCCCGAAAACGCGGATGAAGGGAAAAGGAAGCTCACCAGGGGTTGGAGGGTCCTTGACGAGCTTGACGACGATCTTTCCGAGCTTGGACGTCTTGAGTGACTCGACAGACATCGGTAGTCGGTCGATGATCTACAGCACCGCGTTTGTATCTCACCTCGAGCGATAGAACACTACTCACATGCAACAACGGCATAATCGTCTCCCCCAGAGCCTCTGCGTCCTCCCCGCCCTCGCGGCTGGCGGTAAACGCCGCCTTGAGCCACTCGCGAGTAATGTCCACCGCTGTCTGGTTCTCCGCCCACGCGCGAAAGTAGTGGTTCCCGGCACCATCCCGGATCTTGGTAAGGATCTCGAGCCGTGTAGCTGGGTCGACGTCCGCGGTACCGTAGTCGTACAGCCGCTGCGCGAGGTTCGCGACCGCGCCTGCGCCGGAAAATTGATTCGCTTGCAATAGTGGTCGGATCTGGGCGAGGAGGGCGGCGCGGCGCTGTTCCGGTGTCGGGCCCGGTGGGGGTGGGGGCGGTTGGGGCTGGTGTTGTGGATGTAGTTGCTGGGGTGGCTTGGAACCAGAGGCTTGGGGCTGGTAGTAGGCGTTCATGAGTGAGTTCGTGACGGGGGCGTGAAGGGCCTGCGGGGAGAGGGTGCCCTGTTGCTGCTGGTGCTGCTGAGGGAGATAATAGGCCATTTGGAAGGAGGGGAGGGTGCCATAGGAGTATTGCGCCAGCTGTTGCCGCTGTTGCTGCTGGGTGGTCGGCTGCGCGGAGTAATTAGGTTGCTGGGGGTACGGGTGGTGGCCATTGGATGTCGTGCCGTTCATAGTCGTCAGGGCGGGACTGAAAATGAGTTAGAACGTGAAACTGCGTGCGCATTGTGCACGCATCAAAGTCGCCTTTGACGCGCGAACCAGCGGTCGAGACAAAGAAATGGAACAAAGACGCACTCTATCATCATTTGCGCGGGTTGTTGTTGTTGCTGCTGCTGCTGGGCAGGCGGGGCGGTGGTGGTGGTGGTGGTTGCGCCATTCAGCGTCGAGTAATTTGACAAGGGAATGGGGTCCGGGGACTGAGATGGCTGAGCAGACGACCACTGCTGGTTGTAGTATGGCGTGGTGGAGCCATAGAAGCCGGGAAAGGGGTAGAAGGGCGACTGGGCGGACGGGGGTGATGCGGCGGACGTGGACGACGTGGAGGCGACTGGGGACGGATTTGAACGGGAATTCGGGGGTAGATGGCCGTTGGACACACCTGGGAGGTCCCCGAGGGTGGTGAAGTCGGAGAGATCGAGGTTTGGCTGTTGATGTGGGGGATTGGGCGACACCGACGACGAGCCTGGCTGAGACTGCTGCTGCTTCTGCCAGTCCTGCTGCGGCGGCGGGGAATGGTGTATGGGGTGGTGGGGTGGCTCTGGCTGGTGCGTCTGCGGCAGCCAGTACAGACTCGACTCCATTTCCTCGGTCTCGTCTCTCTTTTTTTCTTATACACGGATACGCTGCGCACGCTGTGTAGCTTATCGGTGGATACGCGTTCGACTGGCGTGGTCACCGTCGCCGCCGTGCTCACTGCACGTCCTCCGCAAAGGTAAGGTTTGCGTTGACACGGGTCTGGCTGCTTATGTAAGGGTCATGATGGCCGTGGCGGGGTTTCAATTGGCCGTGATCCTCGGTACAAATCAACCACAGTGCTGCAATCTAAGTAAGTGAAACGGAGGGCATCGGATGGGAGGCCAAAGATCCCATGTGCAAAAGGACGTGAAGTTTGTTGTAAGGTATTTGAAGAAAAGTCGAGGGTACAAACATAAACCTGCGACAAGCTATAAACACGAGGACGCGAGCAGATGTGGTCGGGAGAGCGCTCCGAGTCGGACCGGGAGATGTGGCTAAGCAGACATATGAAACAAGAGGGCTCAAGGAGGCAGCAGGGAATTTCAATTACCCGTACGTCCCGACATGTTCCAGAAGGTATAGCCAAGGAGAGCTCAACAAATTTGCAAAGATCACCAAAGATGCATTCCGGCGTCAAAAAAGTGTGCCTCAAGTTGGTCGGTCTCTGGGAATCGAAAGCCACAGAAAGCCACGCGTAGTTGACATATGCATGTGGGGTCCCTAAATTGGGAAGGAAACAACTCGATGCAATTGTAATTTCAGTCGCGAGTGCTTGACTGTGCTTGAAGGACCATATGCTTTTTACCGGTGGTTGAATGAGGTTAAGTATAGAGTGTGATGGTGGCGGGTGAAACATTTTCTCACGGTCCTACTCTATCGCAAAAATTTGAAGTGGTTTCAGACTGACATTTGCCCTTTCCTTTTACTTACCACCCCCAAAATGGTTGGCTCAGACCAGCAGCGCATCGAGGTCAGCGTCGTTCGTTTCTACTGTCCAATATCCTCACCGTTCCCAGTTGGTGGCAAGCCTTGCTGCCACTGCCGACGCCCTCACCGCCGCCGCCCAGACCCTGCGCCATACCGCAAAGCTTGCAAACGAGTGGGCCGTCCTCCTCGACCACGGCGCATCTACCTCCAGCAAGCGCAAGTCCACTGACGACGACGACGATGAGGTCGTCACCGCCAATGGCAAGCGCAAGCGCGTCACCAAAAAGAAGGACCCCAACGCGCCCAAACGCCCCGCGTCCTCGTATCTCATGTTCCAAAACGATGTCCGCAAAGAACTGAAGGAGTCCGGTACCACCCTCACCAACACGGAGGTGCTCGCAATGGTCAAGGACCGTTGGCAGACAATGACCGAGGACCAGAGGGCGGTACGTGTTTTTTCCTGTGATTGTTTTGTTTTGCGACACGCGTCTGACGCGTCGAAAGATCTACACCGAGCGGCTGGCGAAGGAGAAGGAGCGCTATCAGGCGGCGAAGACCGCGTACGACGCGCGCTCGCCAGAGGAGGTCGCGCGCGCAGACGCAGAGGTCGCCGCTGCCATCGCAGTAAGTCGCGTGTCGTTTTCTCACCTCAATCAACTTAATTTTTGTTCGCGTTTCTAGCTCAAGAAAGCGACCCCACGTGTGCGCAAGCCCAAAGCCGACAAAATCTCTGCGCCCCCCGTCGCAGTCGCCGCCGCGTCCTCGTCGGCCTCGGACCACAGCGAGTCCGACGACGAGGAGGACGACCACGTGCCACCGACGGACGACGAGCCTATGCCGCTTGCGCGCCCTGCCCCTACTGCCTCTTCTACGTCCCAGTCCTCCGAGGACGAGGATGAAGAAGATGAAGAGGAGGAGGAGGAAGAGGAGCCGGAGCCTGCACCTAAAAAGAGCAAGACGTCGAAGCCCGCGCCCGCGCCCGCTCCCCCCGCCCCCGTCGTGAAGGACAAGAAGAAAAAGTCGAACAAGGCGTGATTCCCGCGCGACGAAATCGAATGCAGAATGTGTCTTGTGTCTTGAGGCTGGGCTGGGCTGCGCGAACCCATCCCCACGATTTGTCTGTCTCTCCGTCCCATACCGAACTCGAACTCGACTCATCCCTCTTCCGTTCGCTGAAATTATTGGTATATACGTACTGTTTTCTTTACTCGCATATGCATATAGTGTACGTTACGAATACTGCCTACTACTGACTGACTGCTGTCCGTTCATAACGATACCGATACCGATCCTGATATATCTCGAACCACCAACCATTACCGCTGCCTCCTGTTGCCAAATCCTTTCTTGCGGTGCAGCACTAGTCTGTAGTTAACCGCGCGATCAATACAAGGAGGGTCGGGTTATTACATAATCTTCGGAGTTTGAAATTCCCCTCTCACTATTCAGTACCTTCAACACACCATTTAGCCTAAGCTAAGAGGCCATTCATCCTGTAATCCTAACCACTTGAGCTCTACATCTTCAGAATATCTCCCAGGTGCCGGAGTATACACAGAATAAATGCTTAGCTTCGTCAGCGGCCAACCCCTGAAAGTTCGGCATCGCGATTTTTAACTCTAACAGAAAAATTCAAGGGAGGGAGTTATTGAGCCTCATTCAGTGAGCATAGTTCATCCATAAAACACGTGGAATACACGTCCTGAGGTGCAGTTCAACATTTGAGGATTTTGATAAGGGGACCCTCCGATCAACTGTCAAAGGGAATCGACAGACTACAACAAACGAGGTACGAGTTTACCGTTGTAGCGTCTGTTTATAAGAGACTAGTGCAGCACCTGTATTACCTTGTTGCGACTTCAAATTCTTGCAGAGTATCACGATAATTTGCTGGAGGAGAACAGGAGAACACTTGTGTTGCCCTCCCCACAACAGACATTTATGGTCTGTCCTACAAGAAGAGCCTTCACTGAGGACTACTTTTTGGTGCGCAATAAGTTAGGGGCACATCCTCGGACCGCTCTGATCCGATACGCGACCAAGCCTTAAATAACGCGTTTCTCCAACTTTCTTCACCATATCTGCGCGGGAACAAACCCTGTCGTCGTCTAAAGAAGAATCCGAGCCGTGAATATGCCAGACTGTGCATGCCAGGATGAGTGGCTTTCGCCGAAGACCAAGTTTGTTCTGAGCAGTACGTCGCCTTCGCGCTATCCGATTGAAGTTATTGACATGAATATAGCTACTGCCGCTGTGGCACCCGATCTCATCCTCGCTACAGATGACCTCGCGGAAACACACGGCCATGCCGGGGGCACTTACCTCGCACAATACATGCCCGCGGGCGTCCTTCCTAGGGGCAAGAAAGCAGCCCCGGAGTGGGTAGCTGGATTCGCGATGCTCTTCGGGGTTATCAAAGGAATCTTCGACGCTGGACGTATCCCGACTGCAGAGGAGCTCGAGAAAACCCTCGACCTTCCGGAAAACGCGAAACATGCAAAGCTCTGGAAAGCGTATGCGAAGAAAGATGCTGATTGTGAGATGGTGCTTGAAGCTTTGGTTCGGGGGGCGAAGTATGACTTGGAGGAGGGTGATTTCCAGGACGCATGGGGTGAAGAACTTGACGCCCTGCCTTCGTGTGACGACCATGACTTCGATTGGAACTTGGTGGAAGATGTTCTGGTTGGTTGAGGGTTACTCGAAGGAGGAGTGTAATTTACCACACGATGTAAGAATGAGATCTGGTTTGAGAGGCTTTGAGGCTCGTTGCTCCACGGTTGACCTTAATGTTCTGCTTTGCTCAGCGTACAGGATTCTGTCGTCTCCTCCCCTCTGCCAGTGTCGTCCCACGCCTCCCCGCTGCCGCTTTCGCTCGTTCTCTGTTGCCGCCATGGTCTGTATCGTCCCTCCACCCTCTGCGAGCTCGCTTAACACCTCGCTGCTCAAGACGCCCTACTCGAGACCCTCGAGCCGCCGAGCTCGTCGTCGACCTCAAGACCTCAAGCTGTTCGCGATCGCCGCCATTAATATCTTTAAGACGCTCCGTGGGACACTGTTCGCCGTTCGCCGCCGTCGCCGCCGTCAATCTTCAGGACCATCGAGCTCGCCCAGTCAAGACCGTAGTGCGATACTCAAGACGATCAAGCACAAGTCATCAAGTCCCTGAAGTTTCAAGACGCTCAAGACACTCAAGACACTCAAGCCCTTGGGATTCCTCAAGACCTCGGTGGGAGTGTACTCGACAATATCAGGGCAGCAAGACGTCGAGCCTCAAGTCTTCAAGTTTCTCAACCCGTCGCCTGGTTGAAGAACTCAGTGGGAGACTGCTCAAGGTTCAAGGACGCCGCAAGACCGTCTCAAGATTCAAGATTCCACAAGACCTCAGTGGGACACTGCTCAAGAGTCAAGACGCCAAAACCTCAGTGGGAAACTGCTCAAGAGCTCGCCGGCGACGTGTCGCAAGTCCGAGGTCAGTTTCCCTTTCGCGGGGCGGGTGTGAGCTTCGTCTCCATCCTCGTGTTCCCTTGTGGTGGGCCCCGGGCTTAGCCTTATCCACCATTTGCGCGCGGAAGCCAAATGCGCGCGAAAGATTTCCTGCTTTTCTTTTTCTTTCTTGCGTTCTTGGGTTTGGATACGCGTGCATGTATTATTTTCTAGCCAATCGGATTTTAAGAGCGTTGAGACGGCGGCCTTAGAGAACGGAACCAATCGTTGCGGATAGGGGCTCCTAAATGACATCAGTTGATTACGGTCGGCTATCGATTGACCTTCCTCTTCCTTCCTTTTCACCACCAACACCGTTGAGAACCATGGGCGTCCTCGATATCGTGCCCGTATGTATTCTGTGCTAATCCGACATGAATACCAACTGTCCCCCAAGGCTGGCGTTTTAACTGGTGACGAGGTTCGCAAACTTTTCGACTACGCCAAGGAACAACAGGTGCGTCTAGTTTTTCCTGGTTCTTGACCCTTTGTTGAGCTTTTGGAACCCAGTTCGCGATTCCTGTAAGTTCACGTCTCTTGCTTGACCGTCAGGGCCATGGATCGCGTCCCGATTGCTTGCTTTCAGGCCATTGTGCGTGAATCCATAGCTACCTCCAATTCGCTCCTTGACATGGCAATGACAGAACGTAACATCGTCTTCAACGGCCAACGCCGTTCTCGAGGCTGCGAGGTAACCGCAGGAACCGTCTTTATCAGGGTGTAGCACTAACACGGTTTGTGCGGGAAGGGACATAAAGTCTCCCATCATTATCCAAGTTTCTCAAGGTGGCGCTGCGTACTTTGCCGGAAAAGGCCTTGCGAACGACAAGCAGCAGGCCTCCATTGCTGGCGCCGTCGCTGCGGCCCACCACGTCCGCACCGTTGCAAAAGCGTACGGCGTGTAAGTGACATCTAATCCGCTGCGCCCGCACATCCCATCTCCTCCGCCCGCACTAATACCGACATTTTCAGCCCGGTCGTCCTTCACAGCGACCACTGCGCGCACAAGCTCCTACCGTGGTTCGATGGCATGCTCGAGGCCGACGAGGCATATTTCAAAGAGCACCAGGTGCCGCTCTTTTCCTCTCACATGCTCGACCTTTCGGAGGAACCCAAGGAGGAAAACATCGCGACGTGCGTCAAATACTTCAAGCGCATGGCGCTCATTGGGCTGTGGCTCGAGATGGAAATCGGGATCACCGGTGGCGAGGAGGATGGTGTCGACAATACCGGCGTCGACAATGCGAGCCTGTACACTCAGCCCGAGGACATTTTCGACGTCTACGATGCGCTGAGCAAGGTCGGGAAGAACTTTAGCATTGCTGCGGCGTTTGGGAACGTCCACGGCGTCTACAAGCCCGGCAACGTCAAACTCCAGCCCGATCTGCTGGGGAAACATCAGGTGTTCGCCAGCGGTAAGCTCGGCGGGAAGATCGAGAAGCCGCTGTGAGTTTAGGATACAATTCTCCAATGCAATATTATCTAATTCGTTTTACAGGTACCTCGTCTTCCACGGTGGATCTGGCTCGACGAAAGACGAGATCAAGACCGCCGTTGGGCATGGTGTGGTCAAGATGAACGTCGACACCGACACGCAGTTTGCGTACCTCGTCGGCATCCGGGTATGTGGTACAGCGGATACTCTCACGAATCCCTGACATTTTTTTAGGACTTTGTTACCAACAAGAAGGATTATCTTCACACTCAGGTCGGAAATCCCGAAGGACCCGACAAGCCAAACAAGAAGGTCCGTTACGATGATGCTTTGCCAATACGTAACTAATAATATTTCAGTACTACGACCCGCGTGTGTGGGTGCGTGAGGGTGAAAAGACTCTCGTCACTCGCGTCAAGGAGGCTTGCACTGATCTTGGGAACGTCGGTATGTTGTCCCATCATCCTCGTTGTTTCCAACAGCTCAATTATGCACGCTAGGTCGTTTGTAATACTTCGAAGAGAGAAAATGAAACGAACCTTTGTATCACACCCGTAGAGATTCGAAATGTATGATTTTGAACGATATTTGAATCCGGATCATCGCGATCGCATCAGCTGGCCACGCGGTAACAAACATAATAAACCTCCTTTCTTCACCACCACCTACTTTTGCACGCATACGCGACAGTCATCGTCGTACTCGCGTCTTCTTGATTTATACGCGTACCTAGCCCGCGAATCACGCGCGATACGTCTTTTTACGCGGGTCTGACGCGGTCACGCAAATGCCGCGTGCCACTCAACGATACAACGTCGAATTTCAAGCTTGGATAACGGACCTGCGGGACGCACAGGAGAAAGGTACATGTCTCTGCATGCTGCTTCCATCAGGCCTTCATATTTCGCGTCTGCAGGCAGTAATCGGTATTACGCCTATAACAAAGCTTTGCAGAGTCTGAAGCAAATATCGAAGGAGTTTTCTACCCCCAGAGATCTCATAGAGGTCAAGGGTATCGGCCCAGGTATTGTAGCAGATTTAGAGAAACGGCATGCTCGCGAAAACGGGGGTTCGCAACCGACGCCCGTGCCTGCTGCTCCAAAGCCTCGCGGCCGTCCGGTGAAGAGATCGGCTACTGAAGTCGACTTTGAACCTCCCCCGGCTGCTAAAAGGCGCACCGTCAGTGCAGCGGTACTGCCGACTCACGCCCCATCCGCGCCGGAAAGACCTGCAGAGTTTCAATTTTGGTACTTGGGTAAAAGTCTTTCTTTGATTTTCTGAGGTCCCACTGACACTTCACGTAGACGGTAACGAACGCGTTCTGAAACGCGTAGACGCAGAGACTACCTGGTCTGAGGACGGCGTGCTCCTAATGAAGGTTGGCTTCCCGCCCTCTCAGGCCAATCATCCTCTGGTTGCTCAACTCCTCCGACAACAACGCCGCGGTGACACGATCGTGGCCGAAATGACGGAGGACACCGCCGAGAGTTTCTCTCAGTGTACTAGTTTTGTGGATGTTCGGCAAGCACCTCCTGCTCCAAAAGCAAGCCTCGCAGATCTCATGGCGGCGGACAAGAAGAAAAATAAGGCGACGAGGCTCAACGGGACCAACGATCCCTCTCGTCAGCTGCCCAGCTACCTGCAGAACGGGACCAACTCTGTGGCCAGCGGCAGCCGCAGCGGCGCCAATACTCCCGATTTACAGCCCGAAGTAAAGTCGGACATGCGTCGCGCGGCCACTGCGCGCTCCTACTCGGGTCTTTCTCAAGCGAGTCAAGGCTCGTCACCCCCAGCTTCGCAATTGACTGCATCCTCCTCTACTTCCATTTCCCCGCCACCGCCTATTCGCCCTATAGCGCGCGCCGCGACAACCAATGTGGCAGCTTCGTCCTCCTCAGCCTCCACCTCGGTCTCTGCCTTGCACAGAACGGCCTCGGCTCCCATCCCCCATTCTCGCCCGCGCCTCTCCCATGTCATCCCCGGCCTCCCCGCTGTCGAGCACCCTTCACTCTACGCGCCTCAAATGACCTTCCCGCCATTCACTCCGCGCGTCTTCAAAGCCGGTACATACACCATCCACCTCCTCCTCGACCACCGCGAGAAGGGTAAGAAAAACCGGGAAGCTATGGGCGATAATTTGCGTAGCCATGGGCTCTCGGTCGTCGACTGTGCATTGGAGCTCGGCGACGTTGCGTGGGTCGCGAGAACCAAGGATTATGCTGGAGAGGCCACAAAAGAGTGCATGCTGGACGTCGTGCTAGAGCGCAAGCGCCTCGATGATCTCACCATGTCCGTCAGGGATGGGCGATTCCATGAGCAAAAGGTCGTGATTCTCTCTGTTAATTATCATCCACTGATGATCGTGAAATGTAGTTTCGGCTGCACCAGAGCGGTATCTCGCGTGTGATGTATCTCGTGGAGGAGTACGACACTCACAATCAGAAAGAAGCTTGGGGGGCACAAATCTCGACCGCGTTGTCCAGCACGCAAGTAGTCGACGGATTCATGGTCAAGGAGACGAGGAATACAGATGATACACTCGCGTACCTCACCGGCTTGACGCAGGAGCTGATCCACATGCACAAGGTTGGTGTTCACATCTTGCTTGATAGTATTCGGCTCGGTGCTCACGTTCGTCCAGGACAAAGACCTCTACGTCATCCCCCCAGAAGTAATCCGCCGCCACTCGTACATGGATCTGCAAAAGTACCTCCGCCGCACGCAGCCTCACAAGTGCTACGTTACCTCCTTCGCGGACTTTCAGACCCTGAATTCCAAGTCGGCGTTCACGACGGTGCGCGACACTTGGACGCGGATGTTGCTGTGCGTCAAGGGCATGAGTGCGGAGAAGGTTGGGGCCGTGGTGGAGAGGTGGGATACGCCGCGCGCGCTGTGGGAGGCGTTCTGCGAGGCGCAGATGGAGGAGCAGGATGCGCTTGCGTGGGAGGCAGCGGAGGCATCGGCAACAGGGAAGGGAAAGGGTAAAGGCAAGAAGAAGAGCGCAGTGCCGGAGGCGAGGTTGATGTTGCAGGGTGTAGGTGGGGCGGACGGCGGCGTGCGCGCGATTGGGCCCGCCCTCAGCACTAAGCTCTATGAGTTATTCATGTCGGGGAGCTACGACGAGTAGGGGGGATTTGAGAGGTATCTTGTTCTTGCATCTTTTTGTTGCGGCGAGGTGGAGGAGCATCTGTCTTTATTACGTTTTTATTTGTCGTTATAATATCTAGTCAGTAGTGTACACATTGGTTAAGAAACTGCGTGGCCCAACTTGCGTCTGAACTTGAGGAAACGAAAACAGCGTTTAGGTTTATAGCTTTGGCTGAGTTTGTCTGTGCACCGCCACCTGCAATTGCCTTCGACTCTTGCGAGTCATCTCCGGCTCCCTCCTCTCCTCCATCTCCCTCCATGGCGTCGGACCAGGATCTTTACAACCTCGAGTTCCTTTCCCTCGTCGCCAAAATCATCCAGGAGATTGACAACCACACTGGCCTGGCTGACAAGACCCTCGCCGAATTTGTGATATCTCTCCATGACCAGTCCAACAAGAGCCTTCCCGCCTTCAAGGCAAAGCTGAAGGAAGTCGGCGCCGAGTTTCCCGACTCCTTCGTCGAGAATGTCGACCGTCTCATCCTCAGCATGCACCCCAAGCACAAGAAAAAGCACGCACCGAAGAACGGCAAGGGCAAGGCCGTTGAGGGCGCGGAGGGCACGCTGACGGAGCAGGAGAAGAAGAAGCGGCTGCTCCCCGGGCTGGCGATGAAGGACCAGGAGCCGGAAAAGGCGCTGCCGGACGACGTCTTTCTGCAGGAGCTGGGGGATTTGGTCTCGGGGAAGAAGCGGCCGGCGGAGAGCGACCGGTCGCCCAAGCGGCAGCGGAGGGGCCGCTCGCCGTCTCCGCGACGTGTTCCGAGCCCCCGGCGGTGGGCTGGAAATGAGGGGCGGCCTAATGGAGGGCGGCCTGCTATCGACGATAAGCCGGTGCTGTTCAAAATTTACAATGGGAAGGTGACAGGGATGAAGGACTTTGGGGCTTTTGTGACGCTCGAGGGCGTCGCTGGCAGAGCTGAGGGTATGTTGCCCCGTTTCCTACTGCAGTTCAAAATACTGACTCGTTATTGCAGGCATGGTACACATATCGAATATTCAGGCAGGACGTGTAAATTCAGCATCAGATCTTCTCAGTCGAGGCCAGCCCGTAAAAGTGAAGGTCATGAGCGTCGCTGGTAGCAGAATCGGCCTCTCCATGAAAGACGTCGACCAAGCCTCTGGGCGCGACCTCACACCGCACCTCCGCATTCAGTCCGAGGCTGAGATGCAGGAAGAGCGCAACCGGGCGTCATTCGCGTCTTCGGGAGCGAACGCGGTCCCGCTGCGATCGTCGTCTGCAAACGATGCTCCTGTGCGGTCGATGAAACGGCTGACCTCCCCTGAACGCTGGGAGATCAAGCAGCTTATTGCCTCCGGCGCTTTAGATGCCTCGGAATACCCCGAGCTTGACGAGGATTTCAATAACCCAATGGCACATGCCGAGGTTGAGGAAGAGCTCGATGTCGAGGTGCGGGAGGACGAGCCACCGTTCCTTGCTGGGCAGACCAAGCGCACGCTTGACCTCAGTCCAGTGAAGATCGTGAAGGCTCCGGATGGGTCGCTGAATCGGGCTGCGCTTGGTGGCGCGTCTCTCGCGAGGGAGCGGCGTGAATTGCGACAGCATGAAGCTAATGAGGAGGCGGACTCCCAAGCGCGAGACTTCACTCAGCCTTGGCTTGATCCCATGTCGACCGAGGCGGATAAAATGTTCGCGCAGGACTTGCGGGGGAACTTGAAGGGCCAGAAAGCAGGCGAAGTACCAAAGTGGAAGGAGTCGACGTTCAACAAAGCAACGGCCTTCGGAGAAATCACCAGCCTGAGTATTCAGGACCAGCGCAAGAGTCTCCCGATTTACAAGCTTCGAGATCCGTTATTAAAGGCCATCTCAGAGGTACTTATTTGTCTTCGCTCATTTCGCCTACCGCGTGCTTATATTTATTGCAGCATCAGGTACTCATTGTCATCGGAGACACTGGTTCTGGGAAAACGACTCAAATGGTGCAATATCTTGCCGAAGCTGGGTACGCCGACCGTGGTCGTATAGGCTGCACTCAGCCGCGTCGTGTCGCTGCCATGTCCGTGGCCAAGCGTGTCTCGGAGGAAGTCGGTTGCCGCATGGGCCAGGAGGTTGGGTACACGATCCGTTTCGAAGACTGCACCAGCCCAGAGACGCGAATCAAGTACATGACGGATGGTATGCTGCAGCGAGAGTGTTTGATCGACCCGCTGTGCAGCTCGTACTCCGTCATTATGTTGGACGAAGCGCATGAACGGACGATCGCGACTGATGTCTTGTTTGGTCTTTTGAAGAGTACGCCGTTTCGTGAGCTTATTTTGAGCGTGTTGCTGATTTTACGTTAGAAACCGTGAAACGTCGCCCTGACCTCAAGCTCATCGTCACTTCGGCGACACTCGATGCCGAAAAGTTCTCGAAATACTTCTTCGGGTGCCCCATCTTCACCATCCCTGGTCGAACATATCCCGTCGAGGTCCTGTATACCAAGGATCCTGAATCGGACTACCTTGACGCGTCCCTTATAACCGTCATGCAAATCCATCTCTCCGAGCCTCCCGGCGACATCCTGCTTTTCCTCACCGGTCAAGAGGAAATCGATACCGCCTGCGAGATCCTCTTCGAGCGCATGAAAGCCCTGGGACCCAAAGTCCCCGAGCTGATCATCCTCCCCATTTACTCCGCCCTCCCCTCGGAGGTCCAATCCCGCGTCTTCGAGCCCACGCCCCCCGGCGCCCGCAAAGTCGTCATCGCGACCAACGTCGCCGAGACGAGTCTGACCATCGCGGGTATCTACTATGTCATCGACCCGGGTTTCGTAAAGCAGAGCGCGTACGACCCCCGGCTCGCGATGGACTCGCTCGTCGTCATGCCCATCTCGCAGGCGCAGGCTCGGCAGCGCGCCGGCCGTGCAGGGCGCACGGGTCCCGGAAAGTGTTACCGCCTCTATACGGAGGCGGCGTTCCGGAACGAGATGCTGCCCACCTCCATCCCCGAAATTCAGCGTACGAATCTGTCCTCGACCATCTTGCAACTGAAGGCGATGGGGATTAATGATCTGCTGAGTTTCGATTTCATGGACCCGCCGCCGGCGCAGACAATGTTGACTGCGCTCGAGTCGCTGTATGCGCTCTCGGCGCTCGACGACGAGGGGCTGCTTACGCGTCTCGGGCGCAAGATGGCGGATTTCCCGATGGACCCGTCGCAGGCCAAGATGCTAATCGCGTCAACAGACCTCGGATGCTCTGAGGAGATCCTCTCCATCATCGCCATGCTCTCCGTTCAAACCGTGTTTTACCGGCCCAAGGAGAAGCAGGGGCAGGCGGACTCGAAGAAGGCAAAGTTCCACCAGCCGGAGGGCGACCATCTTACATTGCTGACGGTGTACAACGGCTGGAAGGCGGCCAACTTTTCCAATCCGTGGTGCTATGAGAACTTTATCCAGGCACGGAATATGCGTCGTGCGCAGGATGTGCGGAAGCAGCTGCTCGGTATCATGGATCGGTACAAGCACGAAATCCTGTCCGCCGGTCGCGATTACAACACCGTCCGCAAGGCCATTTGCTCGGGTTTCTTCCGAAATGCCGCAAAGAAGGACCCGCAGGAGGGATACAAGACACTCGTCGAGGGGACGCCCGTCTACATCCACCCCTCCTCGGCGCTGTTCAACCGCAATCCCGAGTGGGTCGTGTACCACGAGCTGGTGCTCACGACGCGCGAGTATTGCCACAACGTCACCGCCGTCGAACCCAAGTGGCTCGTCGAGGTTGCGCCACAGTTTTTCAAGGTTGCGGACGCGAACAAGATCAGTAAGCGCAAGAAGCAGGAGAAGATCGAGCCGCTGTTCAACAAGTACGAGAAACCGGACGAGTGGCGGTTGTCAAAGGCAAAGAGCAGTGCCCGTTCGGTAAGAACAACAACTCAGGGCATCTCGATTTTGTTGCTGACTTCATCTCGCAGAGTCAAACGTTTGGTTGAGATTACTGTGCATGATACTGGTGTTGAGGATCTGTTGTACGCTAGAGAAATTAAAATACATGGACCGGCTTTGTGGCCAGCTGTTCTTGAGAACGAGAACCGTTGTGTGAACCCTAACAGTATGAGTCATCTCAACAGCTATGCCACTGCGGTCGGAACCGACTATAGGAAAGCAGAAATTGAGATTTATTGAGCGAGTACAAGTGAGAGTGATTCTAGAATACGAGAGACAAGGTTGCGTTCGTTTAGCGACCGTATCTGCAAGCGGAGCGAAATTAAACGAGACGCGTGCGGAAAAAGAACGAAACCCACTTTTGCAACTCCCATTCACGATTGTCAAGAGGACACACGTTACGCGTCTTCAGCCAACGCGAGATACAATGGAAGTGGAAAGCGTGCTAGAAAATCGAGGTCAGACGAGCTGCGTTGGGCATGACAAAGGGACCACCAACATTGCAAATGCCCCACGCAGCGTTGCATTCTTCCGAAGTGGCGGAGACTTGGTTAGCTTGACAGTCGATGCCTGGGCCAGAATCTCAGGAAACGCTCTCAATCCGATGCAATTGGAGGAAGGCTCACAAAGATCCATAATATGGTTCCTGCAGATTGCGCAGTTGTCTACCACGATGTCTGAGGGGAAATAAAACAATTAGAGACGTGAAGCCATCCTTCGGGATCGATGCATACCCCAGGCCCAGAGGGAGACGGCGTTCCACTGCAAGAAATGAGTTGTGCGTCCTCAAAAGGAACTCCGCCGCTTCGTACCTTCTTCACCTCGAATCTCTGCTTGCCCTCCTTCTCTTTGCCCTCTTTCTTCGCCGGCGCAGGGGTGTCTACGTCCATGTCAGCCATTGTGCGTTCAAGTTGTCTTCAGAGGATAAAGTCGGGATGAGAGGCGCTTTGCACAGCTACTGCCGAGTCACACGATGGTGACTATGTGTGACCTTCCCAAACGCGCCCTCAGATTTCCACTATTCAAACGAGTCCTACGTAACCTAAATACTTGGACGGCGAACAGCTCGAAATTTCAACGACCGTGCCATGTCTCTGACACTGGAACGAAAGCGCGATTTATATACTTCGGTGATGCATCTGGACACCCCGTGGGCTCGGTGGACGTGCCTGCAAACGTTGGCGCGTCGCAAAGAGAGATTTCTGGACTTGAATTCACGCCAACGCGTCGCCTCGTTTTTGTACAGTTGAATCTCTCACATGGAATCATCTCGTATGGAATAACCGCCTTATGGAATCGCTTTTGAGCATATCCCGACTCGGGATAGGGAGATATTCCACTCCCCGGCATCTGGAATATGGAATAGGCTCATAGTATCAATTCCAGGGAGATATTCCATTTTGCGCGTGGCCGAAACACGATTTCCGTCAGTCAGGTCCAATATTTTGGAGTGAAAGTGCGTTCTTTGTGTACAATGATGGGCAGGAAAGAGGTGAGGGATATCTTGGCTTCCTCTGGTGATCATTCAACCTGCATTGAACGATTGAAGCAAGCATTTCATACCACCAAGAGTCGAAATTCACCACCCTTGCTGATTTTGAGGGAAGAAATCTTCATGCCGTTTATGTTGCTCTGGAATATCTGTCATATGGAATAGCCCTCAGGGCCTTCCCAACGCTATTCCATACGAGAGTTTCAACTGTATTTGTGGGTTGCTCGGGAGTGTCAGACCCTGCCTCATGAGCAACATTCTACCTCACCCCGCGCAATACCGGACCGCCGGTTCTATCACAACTCCTCGACACTGGAAGCCCAGCCCAATTTTTTTCAGCATGTGTTGAGAAAACATCTGTACATGAAACATCTGTACATGTATTACTATTGCGCATCGTGGGTATTATCGACGAGTAAGAAGTCCAAAAGAATGTTGTACAACAAGACAAATTGTGGGCATATTTGCCGTTCAGAAAGCGGCCATGCGCTCTGCCCGATTTGTAGGCCGCTTCTGTGTTGTGACCGCCCCCGTACTCGGCGGCAGGCGGACGGCGTCCTCCGGCACGGCGATGGTCGGGCCTTTGATTGGAAGTGAAGCCAGATCCACCTCGTTGCTTGCGACACCGGGAGTCAAATGTCCGAATCGGTCCACTACATACCTGAAGTACGGGCTAAGTTTCCAAAGGCTTTTTGTCAAAGAGAACATACCACACTGGGACCTCCGCGACGATGCCCGTAGCTGCGGGTGATATGTGCGAGTACTGAGGATGTCTGATGAGGATGTGGAGTAGGTACTACGACACAGTCAGCCACGAGGGAGAAAGGAATAAATATGTAATGTGTACTTCACGAGCCATGTTGGCGTAGCGGAAGCTCGGGTGACTTCCTGCAGGCACAAGCACCTCGCCGTCCAGGCGGATTACTCGCTCCGGATCCGACATATCGTCCATGCCTTCGAAAGACGGTGCCGGCGACGGTGGGCGGTCCTCGGACTCATCTTTGTCTTTTGAGGGATCGACATCCCCTGCGAGAGTGGTTTCGTCCGCGTCATCGGCGTCTGCGGTCCAAACTTGCGCCATGCGGGACGGCGGAGCGCCCTTAACGCGAGAACTCCCGGCGGTTGAGCTGGCGAGGGGTGACGTCGGCGTCTTGGTAGGAGTGGTGGGCTCGGGCAATTTAACGAGCACACATTCCGGCCGCGGCGCATCGTCGGCGGGTCGACCGTCGTCTGAAACCCATGTGCGCCCTTCAGCGAGGCGCGCTAGCCTACGGTTCTTTCGAGACGAGTTTTTGGGATTGAGCGCGTCCACCGAGAAGATGTCGGACTTGTAGTACCCTACCTCAATCGCGCCGGGCTGGGCGAGGGCCTCGAGTGCGAGCGGGTTGGCGGACCAGAGAAGCAGGGAGAACTCAAGTGTTTGACCAGCGGTGTATACCGCGGGCTCCTGGATTCCGAGGATGCCCTCAAACTCGACAAGCTCCTCGCCGAGACGCCCGCGGCCACCAAACGGCGTTAGACTCCATCCACCCACGAGTTCGCGGGCGAACGGCCAATCCTCCCGCAGCGGTAGATAAGGGAATGGTGTCTTGACGCGCGAAAGTGCTCTGGTCAGCGGCAAGTACTGCACCGGATTGTCGAATTCCTCGTTGATGGAGCCGAGCCCTTCCCGCGTAACATTGATTCCGACAATGTGTTGGATATTTCCGGAGAAACCACCGACTACGGCGACGTGATAGGTCGGGGGAAGAGGAACGCGCGCCTGGTTCTAAAACCCAATGTAAATGATTTTTGCACAAGAAATCGGTGGATTCTAACGCACCTTTCGTTTTTCGTCATCTGGGTGCTTCACAATCGTGTCTGCGGGCAGCGCAGGAAACTCGAACGGAAATATGAATGTGCCCGCAGGAAATTTACCCTTGAACGGGGGACTACCTCCCGTTGCTGCGCGTGGGTCCCCCTTCTTGCGATTCCACACGTTCACAAGGAAAGTTAACATGGGCGGCTTAAGTATGTCGACGACGGTGTCTGATTTCAAAACGAGCTAGAAGGAAACTCCATGAATAAGAGCTGGTTCGGACGTGGTGCGAGCATACCCAAACATCAACGCTACTCAGGTTGGTGGGTTTGTCAATGACCATGCGCACTTCGCCCGTGACCTTGGCTTGGTATCGAAATGAGACATGACGCAGGATGAATTGGCATAAACTCACCGCCGTTATGATACATGGGCATCGTGCTGGTTTGGGGGGCATTACTGTATAATACGAGTCCCAACCAAGGCTCAGCACCTGCTGTTGTCGGAGGCATAATGGTTGAATGGGCCATGTGAAAGGGAGGAATCTCTGAAGGCGCGGCCGTCCCTGGCATCTCCTTGAGTGGCGGCGGTTCATCCGCAAACCATTCGGCGGGAGCACCTTCAAAAAATAAACCGCAAGCTCAGCGCCGGTCCTCCAGACTCACCCAGTCTCGAGAAATCTGCGCGCCTCCGTTTCGGCACTCTTGGCCCAGATCCAGTGATTGTAGAATAAAAGCTGGACACAGATTCGGCTAGCGAGCGCATAGACGCCCCCCCGGAAGACTTGACTGAGGATGCATACTTCTTGAGGTTGCGTTTCGAGGTCAATGGCTTTGCACCTTCCGGGCCGCCGTTGGGGCCGTTAAGGCCGTTTGCGGAGGACTTGAGGAGACCACGCAGCAAAGACATTTTGGGCAAGGCACGGGTGAAATAGGGCGAAATGGTTTCTGAAGACCAAGTTGAGACCAAGGCACGCTTTATTTTCACCCGGCAAAGCACGCCGAACAAGTAAGAGGTTTGGTGAGACCGCGCTTTTAAGCATTATCCGGTATCGTCGTACAAAGATCAAGGATCACTCAGGTACAGTCTCGTTCCCGACGGCAGTCAGCGGTTATTCGATGCGGTGTGGATCCCGCTTTGTCACCACGCGCTAAGTAGGTTCCCGAGGGGTCGGTGATCCGAACCTCGGGAATTAGTGATGTTGGATTTGACAAGCTGAGGTCTCCCTGCAGAGCCAAGATACCAGATCAAGGTATGTCCTGAGGCACGAAGGTTCACATAAATCTGTTCTAGCAAACTACATTGAGCGGGCAACACCCATTCGGCTCAATTTTCCCGGCCAGCGGCATACCAATTGCAGAAAATCACTCAGTGGTATTCGATAATTGAGTCACTTTTAATTGCGCCGCGGCACGTACGGCCTTAATAGCGCAGTGGTTTGACCTCTGGTTTCCGGGAAGATCAGATAAGCCCAAAAATCTGAAATCCGGGCATTTCTGTCAGGACAGTTTTTGGCAGGCTGGGGTTGGGCCCGCTTTGGAGTTACCCTGATGTGAAACGCGGATGGTTGGCTAGACTGATCGTGCCGTCGAGCGTAGGTCGATATTGAGCGCAAGTCGATGAGACCGCAAGCATCGTTATCTACCGCAATCATGCGTAATCCTATCTAGGAGCCTTGACTGTCGTCGTTCTGGTGCCAAGGATTCAAATGTCTTTGAGTCGCCTAATTTTTTTATTTAGTACTCAAACACGGAAGAGAATTGAGAGACCGACCGAGAACGAAGAACCTGCAATGCGCCCTTCCTCGCTGCAAGGGGCATCCGGGGCGCAAAGACCTCCGACACATCGACCAGGTCCTGCTCCCACTCGTGAGAGGTATTGGTACCTTGTGGCACCAGAATCAAAGTCACACTCGAAATGGATGGAATCTGCGCTAGCGTATCGTCGATTTCAGCCAGTTGCATGACTTGAGGGCTCGCCCTTTCCTGATCACCAGGCCGACGGGGTGCGCCGGAAAGGTGATGAAGTTCGCGAGCCAGAGCACGCGCGGCCCGAGAAAGGAAAGGGTCTCTATGCGGAGGGGTGCGCAAATGCTCAAGCTCACTGAGATTGAGCGTCCCTGAGACTGTTACTGCGTTTCAGCCAGTTTTCCGCACAATGCGGAAATAGCTCACTGTTTCTTGAGCCGGAGGTTCTGAAGACTGCCCACGCACTCTCCCAGCAGGCGCTGTATGGTAATAACTTCGGACAGACCGTCGGCGGTGCAAGCGAATGAGGTAAGGCCCGCGATTGTCAGGGGCGATTCAGGAAGAAGAATCCATCGCGACAGCAGTTTTAACACGCGTGTATCGAGGTCAATGGACAAGTGGGTCAGCTGGGTCGGAGGGAAATCCGCGCAGGCGGCTATTTGCGCCGCAAAGTCAAGCTCGTCAAATGTTACCCATTTGAGAGTCACGGACCTGAGTGCTGGGCAGTAGGCCAGGACTTTAAACGGGAGTCCGTAGATTCCGGTGACCTCCAGGCAAGGTGAGCGTCTTCACAGCTAGGGTAAGATAGATAGACTGGCGGAGAGCTTTGGACACGTTGGCCCAATGCACAAAGCCAGCTTCTAGTGTGATAGCGAGCCGTTCCAAAGAGGCGAGCATACACGAAAGTTGTGCTACACCCGGTGCGAGGGATGTCGGGTGCTCTTCAATCCAGCTATGGCGGCGCTTAATGTGGTCCCAAATATGAATGGACTGCACACGGGAAGCCAAGTGAGGAAATTTAACGAGAACGTCGTGAAGCTCGGAAATGGGGCGATCTGGCTCGATGGCAAACCTGAGATGTGAAAAGACGTGGATGCGGCTGGACAGAAGGAACTGCGAAGAAACTAAAGCACAGGCGCAAAGAGAGTCCAGATCATCGAATAGGAAGTCTATAATGTAGTCAAACAGCTCTTGAGGAAGAGCTGGTTCCTGGTTCATTGGGGCCAGTTTCTGCGGTACGGAAACAGAAGCAG